>VZTL01049111.1:39083-50152 GCA_013400535.1 Scopus umbretta | reverse complement strand
CCCGATCTGTCTGAAGTCAAATAGTCAATTGACCTGTGTATTACTATAGAAAATCTAAGTAAAAACCCAAATCCTCTCAAATCTGGTTTTCTAACTTACAGCAATTATTTACTAACATATTATTCATCAAATGCTGAATCACGGGGAAAATGCCTAAGTAACTCATTGCTACTTTGTAGATAACTTTATTTCAGCTGATTGAACAAATCCCTTTTTCTTGTTTTTGGCAGAACTGTATCAGAACATTTATTTAAAACAATGTTGTACAGCTGCTGTAGTTTTGAGAAAAAAACATATATTTAAGTATTTTGGGCCAGGTTTGGGGTTTGTTGTTTTTTGGGTTTTGTTGTTTTTTTAAGTCTTGAACAGGAAAAAAAGGAAATAAAAAATTAAGTTCATTTCTTGTAAACACAAAGATATTCCCTCATAGCCAAGCTAAGAAGCTAACACATAATAGTATGAGCAATTTGAATTAAGCTATCCAATAGAAATTAAATTTAGAAATCAACTTTCTCTCATTATAAGAAGTCTCTTCTACTGTGCATCCTAAATTACCACTTTTCTTTTTTTATTCTTTACTGAACTATGTAAAATCATCCCCCTGTATGAGGTCCAAAATAATTTTCAGAGAAGTCAATGAAAAAAATAATAATCCCTCGTTACTACTATTATTCTATACTACAGTAATACCAGGGCTCCAGTAATGATTGACAAATACACAGAAAAACACTGTCCAGAAGAGGCACATAAAATAATTTAGTCAGTCATTGAATCCAAAGGGATCAGAGAATAAGTCTTAAAATGCAGACTGTTTAATGCTTATAAAATCAACACATCTGGTTCCTACTTCTGCTCAGGTTCCTCAAAAAAATTTTGTTCCTATTTCTGTTGAAATATTTAAGCACTGAAAATACACAGAAATGGATGTTATTCCAGAGATACTCCTTTCCTTGCTAAGGTATACTGAATTTATTTCCTATGGCACAAGCCGTACTTCAGACCATTACCTCAAACTAGAAAATGCTAAATCATATTAAAGCTCCTGTTCAATAAAAAAAACCCCACAAAACAAAACACAACACTTTTCTGGTTGTATTTGATGGAAGAACGTTTGTTCCTCTATATGTTAGTCTAGAAATACTAATCCAAACAGGAAGATGCAAGCAATTTAAAAAAATAATTATCATATTTTTATTAGTTGTAAAACACACGCTTCTGTTTTTGTGGATTAAATTCATAGCCTTAAAACTCTGAAGGTAAGAGTTAAAAAAAAAAGATATAAAAAAAAGAAGTTAAATTCTCTACCAGAATGCATTCACTCAAGTGTAAAGCTAACAAATGCTAAAATTTTTGGCAACACTTCTGCATTTCTGAATCATTAGGTAGTCAAACTATTTTTTGATTTTGCTTGCATGATGTTGGATTAGAATAATCCATATAAATCAGTGGTTCCCCCTCACTAGGAATACTGTGTTTACTTCTGGTCATCTGATGTCAAAAGGATGCATAAAAAAATAGGGAGGTTCAGAAATAAATAACAAAAATGACTTGCAAGTACAGCGGTGGATTAGAATTGTTTACTCAAGAGACAAGTAAGAAAGAATATAGTCAAAGTAAACAAAATAACGGCGAGCCAGAGAAGGCATGCTGAGCATTTCAGTCACCCTTTGCAGAATACAACGATGGGATGCTTTTCCTAATGAAAACTTAAACACGTAGGTCTTTGTCAGAGAGGGCTGTTTATGCTCCGGGAACGGCGGAATTCTCCGATGCTTTCCTCCAACCAAGACGGAGTTCGCAGCCACAAGACAGAACTGAAGTAGGACAAAGAAGAAAAAGCTGAACTCAAGTCGTGTATTTAGTTGCCTAGAGACTTAACTCATGGAAACCTAAACATCTAGGCCAAAGTCCTCAAAAATATTTAGGCACTTCTTTTCTACTGATACCAGTAATCACTCAAAAACAGCGGGCCTTGGTGTCCAAATATGCCTGATGATCTCGACCATAACAACTTCAACCTCTTCCAACTCTAGGCAGCAACAGTGACAACATTATGAAATTATTAACACGCCTGACAGTAGTCAGATGCCGATTTATTTTCCCCTTTTCAAATCATCCTGAGACTCTGTTGTAAGCAAAGACTGCCATTAGGCAGCCCTTTCTGGTCGATACCGTGCGTGAAAATATAAGCCGTGACGTGAGGCTTCACACTTGTATCTTCGGTGAGGCTACTGTGTTTTGGGTTTTTTTTTTGGTTTTTTTTTCTCCATAAACCTCCTCCCATTCCCAGCACTGTCCGTTATGGGCCCTCCTTCCCTCTGCCACGGCAAATATTTTCATGCACAGCCACTCGGCCCCTGTTCCCCAAACGCCTCCCAGTTTTCGTTATGGCCCCGATTACCTCCGCACCAACCCGAGGCCTTCCACCCTCCTCCAAACGCTTGCTTTGCCCCCATCCACCTCCCTCCCCGCCGCATCCCCCTTCTCCCCCCATTGCCATCGCGCTGCTTCGCTCCTGACCACCAACCCCTCTCCCCAAAGCCTGCTACTTCCTAACGGCTCACCACTCGCTTCCTTCCTACTCCCACACCACAAGGCCTCTACAGAAGCTTTCAGTTGGAATCCTCCTTTCTCCCACAGAGAGCAAAACACCATCTTCCCTTCAAATAAGTGTACCTAATGTCAAATACCACAGCGAATAGCAGGAAGACGTACCCACCGGCAGCGCCTTGCAGCTTCGGGGAACTTGCCCCTCCGGTGAAGCAGGCTTCACCGCCCTTTGTTTGCACAAAAAATAAAAATATTCCTACCGGGCGATGGGTTCTCTGAAGTTCCGAGTTTATTGTTTAGTTGTGGCATTCCGATCTCACTGCACTACTGACACGCGGAAAAACGCCACCAAGTTAAGCGTCAGACACTACTTCTTAGCCCAACTAACAGTAAGTTCGTGGGTATTTCTGCTAGGGCAAAATAAAGTACGCGAGTAAAGGAAAAGTAAAGAGGAGGACACTCTGTGCAAACTGAGGACAGAACAATTACGGATTACGCCGGACAGGGTCGATGCAGAGACTGAAAAAGTAGCAATTGTTTGCAAATTCTGGCTGAACGTACAGAATCAGATAACCTAATCCTAAAATACCACCTGTCTGTGGAGACCTCCGTTATACCCGCTAACCGACTTGCCTCAGACCCCACCTCAGGACATTAAATCGAAGTCTCTGCAAAGAGCTTGCTTTCGAGACAAGGATCACAGCAGAGAGCCTTAAGTTATCTTCAAGTTAAGGCTCACCAGTCGTCAGCAATGAACACATCTGCATTCACCACCATTATAATGAACACTTGCACTACGTATGAATTTTGACTACTCTCTACCGAAACAGAAACTAAAAAAGTACTTCATTTTTTTCTACAACGGAAGCCCCCAAACATTCCAGACATACAGACACTATAAATAAATTCCCGTGCACACAAAGTATTATAATCATTTGCAATAACTAGCAAAAGCTGCATATTAAAGCTTTTTTACTGTTTTGTTAAGTGCAATAATATTAAAAAATCGTATTAATATACTTCCAACGGTCCCGTTATGGGTTAAGTGTGTCTCAGGTTGTCATATCAAACGCACAACTTCAAAAAAAACCTTAATAAAGTGAAACTTATTTTTATTCAGCATAGATCAGTATTTGGAGAAGGTGATTAACTGTTTTCAAATAAAAGAAAAAATCCTAACCAGCAGGTGCTACAGAGTTTATATATTAATTCTCTGACAAAACAACAGTTATTGCTCTGATAGATATTATTTAAGAAAAAATGACGTAGTTCCTACTCACAGGAATACCTTTACTGGCATAAAGTATTCATAAGTTCCTCTTACATAAGAAAAAAAAAAAACAAAACCAAAACACCCTTCAAAATTACCATCTTTTAATTCACTGTTTATTGGTGTAGTTCCAGGGACATGCTCATTAAGTTCTACCTCACCATGGGCCTGCAGATTCTTAGCAGAACCCTTACATCAGATAATGACCGGAGTTACAGAAAACGATTAAGCCTGATTCAGAACTGTGAAGTTTTTAAGGAAAGGAGCACAGGAAAAAGACCGGCAGAAACCACAAGCACAGGAAGAAAGCTAAAAGTGTAAGGTGATCCACCAGGAATCCACATACCAGCTGATTAAGAAGCGGCCTAAGGACCAGCTTTTGGGCTCATGACATGGGTAGGACTGCTCATTCCCCAAGAACTTTGTGAAGTTAGAACTCATGCAAAATTCAGGTTCAGGGCTTGATCCGGCACCCAAGGAAGTGAATAAATACTTTAGCGCTGACATCAGTGAAAACAGATTAGACCCTTTATTTTTTTCCCTTAGTGTAAAGATTTCATATATAGATTTTTTTAATAGCAAAATATCAAGAGTACAACTATTTTATTGATGTTGCAAAAAAATAAAACCACCGTACTATTATGACACCCCAAATGACGTGCCTAATACAAACCTATTTATCAAAGAATAATAACCTGGCCACAGCATGAAACAAAAAAAGATGTTACAAGGGTAATGCAACTTTCAGAAAAAAAACAAAAACGTCAACACTACCACAGTGAGCACTGCAACTTTATAGCTAGCACGCTCCGCACAGATGGACAAGTAATTTTTAGAAATGAATCACGCTGCAAATGATTTTACTAATTTTAAAACAGAGGTGAGGAACCAATAGCCTACAGGCCAGATACGGTTTGCTGCTTCAGTTCAGATGGCCTACAGACACATACGTGCTTTATTACTTAGTAACACCAAGGCAGACTTCAAGGAAAACCTCGCGTGTTTTAAAAGGCTCGAACAATTCCCGTACTTTTTAAATACGCGATCCTTAAACCCAAACCCCAGCCTGAAGTTTAAAGCATTAAAGGAAATCCATGTTATTAGTTCGCATTTTTTTTTTTAAACGCACAAATTCTTGAGTTATTGTCCACTAAATATAGCACATTCCTGCGACCCTGAGAAGATGGGACTTCACAGCCCTCAACATTTAAATTATCTCAGTAGAAAAAAAAGTCACCGGTACGTTGAATTTGGACAACAGCCTATGCAACGGGCTGCGGTGAAAGAATTTTGATACCTGCTCTGATACAGAGGAACATACTCTACAGCCCTTATTTAGGACAAAACTTCCACTGAAGTCAATGAATGTTTTGCCTTGAAAAGATACAGTACCAAATATAGATCTCCAACTTTCATAGACAGCTTCTTTCAAAGTGCAAAGCATTTCTGAATCTGAAAGCGTATGCAGGATTCCAAATACGAAAACAACAAGTGAGAAAGAATTTATTGAGAAAGGGAGAAATCCTAGGCCGCCGCTCTACTTTCATCCTTTCGGCAATTATTTGCAGCTGCCATGAACATATTGATAGTTCGTAAACTGAAGGCTGCAGCTTTAATTGAAGTTTGACTGCTATAAACAGTTAGCTGCCTGGCTCTGGCCCGCACTCTAATACCATCAGCAGAACAGAGATGGGAAGCATAAACAAACCTTTTAACTAGATTACAGCTTCTAAACCGGCCAAGAATCCCTTCGGCAAGAACTCCTGCGTGACAAAATGTTAAAGGAGGAAAAATATTTTGAAAGGGTACCTTTAAAAAGCCTAACCTTTCCTAAGATAGCATGAATAGGAGTCTTCTGAGGAAAATGACTTTAAGTTTTCAAAGGGGGCTATCCTTGAGAAAAGATGGTCTGATCCTTCAAGAAAAAAAAAAAAAAAGTCAGAAAGCTTTAAAACAAATGGTTGCGAAACAGAACGATATTCTCCACAGGCTTTTTCTCTGAAGACTTCAAAACGCACCAAGAAAAGTTACTGAACTTTGAAATACCGGCAGATCTTGTATCATTCCACATTTCAAGTAGCCACGCTCAAGAAAACCATCACGAAAACACGTTGCGTCACCAGTTTACGCCGACACGTCTACCTCTTAAATCTGATCCTTCCCATCATTTGCTGCAGCCGAGCTTCTTCCCCATAAAGATTACGAGGGGACAACGTATCCCCCGCTCCTGCCCCCAAGCCCGTGAAAGACAAAAGGAAGTTCTGTTCTAAAAAAAAAAAAATCAGCTCGCTGCAGATTCCCCACCACTTTGTTTCTTTAATCAATGATGTCATTTGTCCACTTTTGCCGTGTTTTCTTACAAAAATAGCGGCTACTAAAAAATTCTTCCTCTCGCCTGAGGGTTGGATGAGAGGATCTAGCAAAATCCTCTTTTGTCTTCTACAATACGTATAAAAATAAATAAAATCTATCTCCTTAAGTCGACAGTATGCTTACATAAAAAAATTAAATAGATGCATAAATCTTCATTGCATCAGTCTTAAAAGTAAAAAAAAAAGAAATCAAATAAATTTAAAATATATACTAGGTGCAAACACAGTCAAAACATAAAGCCAGCGCCAGCTGTTTGTTATTGTCAATGCTACAGCTTGAGTCTGACCAAAACACACGAAATCTGTCCTCATTCTAGGGGGACTAATCATATATATGCACACGCACACGTGTGTGTAAATACGGGCGCATGTGCATACATACATGTATAAAAAAATACACGAGTTACACAGGTAAAAGCTCAAAGGAATGAGACAAACTCAAGCGTTTCACACGTTAATATAAGGAGTTCAGTTTGTCACAACAGATAATCCTAAATAACGTGTTGGCAATGACCTACCAGAGCTTAAAAATAAAACCTAAAATTGGCAAATTGAAATTTAATTTACATGTTTTTGAAAGATGAGGAGGTAAGAAAGGAAAAATTAGACTATCTCTATTTATGAGACGTAGGCCTACCTTCTCTTTGGCCGACTTTTACTTTTCTCCCAACTTACGACTGCATTTGTTTCCTTTGGCAGCGGGGTACAAGGCAACATTGCTGCAAGCCTCTCTTTATCTAAATGTTGAGAATATCACCATTTGATCCAACAGGATTTGTTGTGCAAACAATTGACAACTGTTCTGGTTCCCTCACTTGGGAATTTTTCTTAGCGAGGCCATGCTACTGAGGCTGCAAACCAAGGGCCCTAATATTTAAGATGCTATTTACATTTCAGATGAGTCCTCCTTGAGTAAGTCACCAAAATCATTTGGGATTTAATGTCGCTCAAAACAAAAAAATAATCAAAAATTAGGAGAGTATGTATTTTTTTAGTCCTGGGCTTCAATTTTACTTCATATAGGAATAATGTCATTAACATTGCTTCTATAGGGCCTATCTACCAGATACTGTGCCAAAATAAGAGTTTTTAAAATACCGTTTGCTTACTTTATTTTAAAATATTTCCTGTAGAAGAAATTAAAAAAAAAAAATGAAACCAGTACACTGAGGAATTTAACCAGAGTAATAAATTAAATCCTTTATTCCTTCTTTCATAAAGTTGTTTGAAACCTCAAAAAAAAAAATTTCCAGACGTTTTACCGTTTCATTTTTAAGTACATTTAAAGCTCCTGAAACATAAGATTTCAGAAAAGAAAAAACCCCAAACCCAAACAAAGTGATGAATGTATCTTGTGCCTCTCCATCTCTCCGTATCGCCCTCTACGATGTTCCTCAGCTCCAACCCAATGAGCCAACACTCAAAGCCACTCTCCACGATTTGTTCCTTAGCCATTCCCATGGGAAGGACAGGAGGTAATGGAGATTTGTGCAATGGGAACACCTGTCAAGCTGCAGATAAACCGGGATGATCAACTCATTTCACAAAGGTCTATGAATAGCCATCTCGCGGTAATGACCGATTCCTGCTGCCATGGGCCGGATCAAAACAACAGCTTAGAGGTAAAAGGCTCGAAATACCGATCTTCGGAGCCACACAGTCGCTTTAATTTTAAGGACTGTTTTAAAGTATCTATTTTTTTTTTTTTTACACTTCTTTTATATACTGGTTTGTATAGACACAAGTGCATTTGTGTATGTGGCTAAACATGCATGTACTCATATGCTTTATAACGTTGTAGTCCAAGTGGTTTTGACAAATTTTACCACCATTTAAAAAAATAGTGCAAAGTCTGAACTGCTTTCTAGATGATTCGTCAAAAAACAAACAAACAAACAAAAAAAAAAAAACAGGTATCGCTATAATAAAGAACTCGGAATTTGAAGAAAGGAAAGGAGTCAGCACTTCTTAATTTCTTAACTGCTGCTTTTTATTAGCATCCCACTTGGTTTAACTCTAGTTACATAGCTTCCAGGATGCTTTAGTTTTTATCTGTCTCCAGTGCTCTTCCAAAATTTTATCCCTAATACAGGCTTTCGTTCCTGTGCAGGCCTATTTGAAACTGATTGAGCAGTATTATTCCACCTAATAGTTCCAAAAATAATTACAAAGAAAAGCCAGTGAAAGCCTGTGGTTTCAAACATTCAAATAACCCTTAACAAGAATAAGTGGATCCTTAATGACATTAAGAGCATTCAAAAATATATCCTGTTATCTTTTTATTGTTAAAATCAATGGTGACTTTGAGACCCACTTCCAGCGGGACAAAACAGAAACCAACGCGAGGTCCTTAAAAATAAAACCAACCAAACAAAACCAAGCACCCAAACAACTGAACGAGCCCAAAGGAAGAAACCGAGCTCCCCACTTTTCAAAAGTTTTCCCAGTATTTTTGAAAAGGAAGTTCAGTCACTTTCAAAATTTACGTCCCGAGCCATTACTAGATGAGATTCTTCTCTCGCAAGCTGCTTTGTGCATGTGGTCTCTTAAGCCCATAGGAAGACACACCGACATTAGTGGGGCTCCAGATGGGCACCCACCTGGTCCGCCGCTTTCCAGAAGGAACATCCACGACAAGCACTCGCTGCCCATTCAGAAACTAATTTTGTAGTTATGGCCTGTATTCACGTTACTGATCTTCCACGTACAAGGAACCGCCGCGGCAGGGGCGGTGGAAAATCTACCGACAAACCGAATTAAATAACCCAGACGAAAACCAAGGCATTCCGTTTTTGACTAGACTGTTACTTAGGCCAAGTTCTTCAGGGCTTTTGAACAAGGAGAAAGCCTGATCCCTCCTTAGCCAAAGAAGAACGGAAGGACTGCAAGCAAAGAGAAGTTAAATTGTTGAAAGTATTGCATCATAAAGATGCTCTTCAAACATCCGCTTACGTAGTCTAAACAGAAACTAACACACTCATCTGCAAAGAAGGGTGAGACAGCAAACTCGAAAGAAAGCCTGTTAAAGGCATAAGAATAAAGGCATAGTTCTGGCCTGAACGGCATCTTTATGTCTAGCACAGCCTACATTTCGCCATGGTAGGTTCCTTGCCCATTCCAAACAATCTCTCTGACCTACAGTCTGAGAAGCCACTAACCTGGAATACAGGAAAATAATCATTACTTTTGGCTCGGAAGACAAGCATTTGAAAGATGCGCACAAAGTTTTCCTAAAAGCGATTAGCAATTGTAAATACCTATTGATAACGGCAGCAAAAAGAGCTTGAAAACCCCAAGCAAAACAAAACGGTATTGCCCTTTAGTTACGGCTGCTGATAACGCACAGTCTTCCTTAACACAGCTTGAGAGCGGCAGTTCTTTCAGCCCTTAGAAGGTTGTTGTGACAGCAGCCAGAAGCCCCAAATTAGCCTTAGACCCCTTTGTGCTAGGCGCTGCAGAAAGGCAGGAATTGCCTCCGACACAGCTCAGAACCCCCGCCCCACCAGCGGCCCCTTCGGATGGACCTTCCCTACCCGATCTCCCCCCCGATCAGCCTAGGGAAACGAAGGTTTTATTAGTAATTGCATCCCTAGGCTTTAAAGTAAGAGAAGCCCCTGAATTATTCTGCCCAGCTTTAGAATTCCGTTAGGGTATTTTACTGAGCAATTGTATTAAATCAATTCATACCTATTTTTTAATCAGGAAAATGCAAAGAAAACCGGAGTTAAAACCCCATAATAAATAAAGACATCTCATCAGCTGTCGGCCACGAAAAGTTGCAGGCAGATCTGCAGCCCTACATACATTGGGAGTGTGATCCTGAAGCCGCTATAGGTTTCCACGTACAGATGAAAGTAGATCAGCGGTACCTCAGGTTGAGAAAGGAAGCATTGTCATGAAAAGAAAAGAAAACAAAAAAAAACCCCAAACGGTGTCCTTTATTCCCGGTCAGTCTTTTGCTGTCCAACTCTTGCCTGTAGTAAGCTAACTAAAAGGAGAGCCACATGGTTTAAAGAATGGGTTTTTATACGCACATCTGCCGATTTTGACAACGACTATCGCCCGTTTTTCACAAGTTTTAAACCAAAATAATCTTGTTTTCACAAGCTAACAGAAAACTAATGGCAAACTATTAGAAAGAACTACAGTTATGGCTGCTACTTTCGATTCTTCTTGATAGTATTGTTAAGGTATTGGTCCAACTACATTTTTCTCTCATTCTTTCCACCCCATCAAATTACGGCTTTCTCAAACTCCGGTTTGATCACAAAATTGCTGCTTCACACAAGACGCGTACGTACAAATTAGAAACGGGAGAAACCGAAGCGTTTCAGGAGCGCTCTTTCTTGTGGGTATCCTTCCAGCGCGAGGCAGAGATGACACACGCTCTCTGCTGACCACCATTTAACCGAGATGCCCTGCTGAAACACATGCTCATGGCCTACTTCACGCTTCAGCGTGCTCCACGGTACTTAATAGACGGAGCACTCAAACCGGCCTTTTTGAAATTATGGCGGACGTAATTAAGCTCCAGAAATGAGCAGACAACAGCAATTTTAACATAAACATCCTACTTATGTAGGGAACTCTTATTTCAACTTGGCATCAACGCCCAAAGCCCCTACTTCTGGATTCCTGCAAGTCTCTAGGAGGCTTCCTCCAACATTTCCTCGAGTTCGGCATCGAGTTTGCCCCCTCACAATCCGCCGCAGACCTTCTAACGCGTAACTTTCCTTTTAATCGGTGGAAAAAACGGTCAGAGCAGCCTACCAGCGGCACCTGACCTAACGAACCAGCAAGACCACAAGCATGGATGGAGACATTTGGCCTTCCCAGCAGAAGGCCATGGAAAAACACATCATGGCACGCGTAGAGAT
>VZTL01049111.1:0-37755 GCA_013400535.1 Scopus umbretta | reverse complement strand
GCCCCCCGCCGAGCTGTGGCAGCGCCGCGGCTCTCGGCTTCTGCCGGGGGTCAGGCGGTACCGGGCGCTGCGGGGCCGCTGCCGCAGGCCGGCGTCTCCGGGCCGCCCCAGCGGGAGCGGAGGGCAGCGCGGGGGGTGCGCGGCTGCCGTGCCTCGGGGTCACTGCCTGAGCCCCGGGTAAAAAGCCGGGAACGGGCGTGCTCCCCGTCCGGTAGCCTTGCTGTTCCGTTATAAAGATCATCTACTGGCTCCGGTTCGGCTCCTCCCGCCTCGCGTCCCCGTGCCGCGTGCTCTTGTGCGCCCGCTCACATATGACTGCTTCATTTATGTGTTTTTTTAGCAGCCAGTGTTCATCCTTCGCAGCCGTAGCTACCGTGCCGGGGGACTGAACGGTGCTGGCCCTACAATAGGAGGAGCAGAACTGGGAGAAGAGGGAAACGGCTGCATGAAAATAAGCGTAAATTGGTGCGGAGCGAGTCTTGCAAGCTTTCTGTTACCGCAAAGGAGGAGAACAGGTTTTTACTCCTGCTGCTTATCTAGAGAGGCCCTGTGGTTATAGTTATAAGCTGCTGCACCAGTGTAAACGTGGATAGCCAGCTGTTCCTCTAAAAACCTAGTTGTTGTGACTTAACACGTTACCGTGTGCCTGTAGCTTGTTCCAGCTGCAGAAACGTGAACGCGTAGTTTCGAACCATCTTAAACACGATTAAAATGAACAAATTGCACTCGGTGGTTGGTCAGAGGAGAAGGTGTGCCGATGTCCCTTGTTAGTACAACTTGAAGAGCATCGATTTGCTCGTTCACAGGAACGTATCTGAAGTGTAAATCCGCGAGCTGTGCTGCTCCTGATTCTCCGCTTGTGCGTAGCTGTGTCTTAGTGGACCTTGGTACGTCGTTCACAGAGTTGTGAATGTCATCGTTGCCGTTAAGAACTGGCTAGGTAAACTTGGAAGGAAACTTGAAGAAAACCTTTCGTATCAGTTGCATTAGGTGCTGTTTGCATGGCGTTGAAGCATCCTAAAACAAATGCTGTTCAGAAGTTGTATATAAACACAGATTTCATCTAATCAGAACCGAGTTAAAAATGCTTCTTTTTCTTTTTAACTAGTAAGGTGAACTACTACGTCTTTATCAGTTAAGAAACGATGTTCGTGACAACTTAAGGTCTTAGGCATGAGCAAGTGTCTTGTGTGTGTTATACTAAATTTGGTTTACTAACATCGAAGCAGAGTTTCCGACTAACAATTATTTGGAAAACAGAGTAATTTGGTATAACTTTCATATTCTCTTTCTTATTTAAAGATGAAACTTCTGCAATGAGTAAACGTAAGTCAAGGGAGAGCAGTGGAGCGAATGGAGAATGCATTTCACAGGTTAGTAACACCCTTATTAGCTGACTTTGCTTTTAAGTTACGGAGCACTTCCGTCCTCTGCCCTCCGTGTCATTCCGTAGTTGTTTTGCTAGACCCGTTGGAAAGGCGTGTACAGGTACTTGATATGATTTCTAGGGCTGTAAATGGGTTTTGTATTTATGTTCCGTATTTCTTTCAGCTTCTTGCCTCATGTTTGCTTGCTTCAAGTGTTACAGGAATGATCTACTTTTTGGAGTCTTAATAAAAATGGTAAAGGATGGTCTTGCGCTTTTACAGCCGTTTGTGGCAACAGAATTGCATAAATCTATTTTTATCTGATCAGTGTCTTTATCTTCCAGTTTTAGGGTGAATCAGAATCTAGGGGACTTTTTTTTTAGCGGCCTAGGTTAGGCAGGACAGCAACTGCTGAATCGGTTTTCCGGGTGGGTTTTTTAAGCTTTATTCTTCTGTTTTTCTCAAAGCAGCTACTTAAAAACTGTGATGCATCTTGTAGTGGACTGCCTCTGGTTCAGCAGTTTCTTATATTGTAATAGCTTTCCTTCATTTACCTATAAAATGCCTTTAGAGGAGGAAAACCTTTTCACTTGTGAATGGACTATGCTGACTGTTCAGATAGATTGTTCATGAAAACAGAATAAACCTGGAAATTAAATGAGTAAGACTTTAGTAGAAGTAGTAGTAACTGGTAAAGTCAGGTAGACAAGTACTGCTCATATATATAAAAAAAAAAAATCCTTTCATAAAGTGAAATTATTAGCAAAATAGATGCCTGTTGTTCTTTTGTCCATTAGTTAAACTCGCTGAGGAGTGCTTCGCAGAGATGTATCCACATGTATTTGTTTTTGAAACAAACACCTCGAGCTGACGGTGACAATTCCATCATAAGTTATAAATTAGCTGAACGTTAGAAGAAAGTGTATTTGAGAGCTCCTAAAAGCCCGTTAGTAATGTACCCCAGAACTGGTCAGCTAAAACAGGCTTGAATGAGTATCTACTGCCGAAGGCGAGAAAGGCGAAACGTTTGTGGTACAATATTGCCTCAGTGTAGGTTTACCTGGGATAGAACACCGCGCTTTTTCCGTGGTTTCTTCGGTAGAAATGGAGGAGGACTCGGTGAAGAGGTGCAACTGAAGAATGTAGAGAAAGGCTGTACGGGGGGGAAGATGAGCCGACTCGGATTGAGAGAATGGAAAAAGCAATTTTTCACAGCTGCGCACGATAATGATAATAGTTAGTTCCTAGGTCCAATGGACATTCGCTTAGACTGAAATGCGATTTTAAAGAAAAGTCACATGATTCACAGTTTGCAATTTCGTCTCTGAAATTCTTCAACGATGAGCACTTAAATTGGACACCAAGCGTAAAAGGATGGAGTATGCAGGTATTTTAGGATAGCTTAAATGAAGGATGGGGAGAAATAGTAGTAGAGAGTCCTGTAAATTCTTAAAAATTGGGATTGTCCCATTTGCGTGCTGCTAGTCAAGTGGTGGGAAGAAATCTGCTGTGATGCTGAAGGTTGGCTGTTGGGGAGTCGAAGACAGAATTTCAAGTAACAGTTCTTAACGTGGAAAACGGAAGTCAGGGCAGAGGTATACCTAAAGACTTTCCAAGCAGTATGTCCAAATTAATAGTTAAAATAACCGTATTCACTCTGCGGTTTGAAGGACTTCAGAATTTGATCTAAAAATCAACCTGCATAGACTTCATTCCAGCCTTTGTAAGCACTACAGTAGCTTCAGTTTCATACTACTTCCTGCCCCCCTTCCAAACCTTTAGGAACAAGGTGTCTGAACTGCATCTCCGAAGAAGCTGCAAATTTGATACTTTCTAATGTTTGAATGTGGTAGGCTGCAGCGTTGTTGGGAGTGGTGCAAAAAGTTTATTCACCGAGGATTTGGGGGAAAAAGTAAGCAGCTTATGTTTTATTTAAGTCAGCTGGTAAGTATTTTCTTGCCTGTATTACACAGTAAGTTAGAACCCCGAACAAGATGATCGACTGACGTAATTTTGGTGACAAGTATAACATCCCTTTGGGGGCGAAGGAAAGAAACTGTAGCCAAAGGGACCAAAGACACATATTGCTATCATTTAATTGAATCTTCCCTTTGCTGCTGCAAAAGAGTCTGCTAAATAATCTGCCGCCTGCAACTTATTCTTACTTTCAAGACCCCTGTCATCATTGATGACAGAACGTACGTGTTGCAGAGTATTTGTGACACCACAGAAACGTGGATATTTTACGATTATTTTATTGCAGTAGTTAAGTTCTGGTGTTTGAAGCACCAGGCGTTCTTTCTGTCTTGTGTGATATCCATAGGTGCAGAAAATTTTCCGTGAAAGATTCTGTCACCATTATGGTACTGGAAAACTGTTTGGGATTGAACAACAGTACAGGTGAGTGTGCAGACTCAAATACTAAGTAATTTCTACTTTAACAACAGTAGAAAAATGATCAAGTGAAGTCAGAATTTTCTGCTACATCTTGCTTTCCTAAATTATACAGGCTTAAATAACTTGTAACACAATGCTTCTAAAAATTGTTTGCCTCAGATTTTAAGAGTTCTTATACAACTGTTGCTTGCCGTTTTGCCAGGCTCTGAGTTTGGGATTTCTTGTCCTTGTTTCAAATCTGTAATTTCTGAAACACTTTTTTTTTTTTTTGAGCCTGAAAGATACTTTCAGTGCATATTCTAAGGCTACATTTAATCACCCGACCAAAGAAAAAGTTAATTCTCTTGTTGCGAGTCTTAATTTTTACTTCAGATTTTCTCCCGTTCATTGGTAAGCCATGTTAAAAGTAAATCTTCAACCTTGGATGCCAACATCGTGTTTCTCGAAGTAGAGACCCATATTTAAACCAAACCTACTTCTTGGGGTCCTCCAGATGCGGAGGTTAAAGTTAGGAAGAAGGAACCTGTGGTGACAATAATACTATCCTAATAGTATCTGCTTTTACAGATGCAGGTCAAATTCTGAAAATAACAACTATCCAAAGAACTCGTCTCAAATGGTCCATTTTTCCAAGAGTAACTTTATGCGAGTTGAATCAGCTGATGAGAACATTAGTTTCCTTTCCCTTGCAGGAAGGAAAATAACATTTCTGTTATTAAAAAAGTGTAGGGTAATACACATGCAGAGCTCACATAGACATGTTTATTGTGGTTGTGAGAAAATGGATTCCTATGGTGTTGGTATTCTACAGAGCAAGCCTCCCCTCTTTATATTGGAATTCTGACAAACAGTTTACAGACTGTCTTCTACTTAATATGCCACTGCTGGTGAATTTTCCTGGAGAGAAAACGCGATGAATGTCCCCGCTCTCAGTTTTCCGTTCCCAAGATGTATCGGGGCTCTTGGCTATAGTTAGCTCTCAAACAGTGAACAAAACCACATGCATTTGCTACAGCTGTTCCGTGCTGACTCTGTCACTCCTTTAGAAGCAGTTGCGTGATGCCAATATTCTAGGTTTTTAAAAAAAAGAAAAAAGTATATTAAATGTATGCATTTGTAAACGTTTGGGAATTGGAAGTGTCAGTAGTTTTTATAAGTGCTTTAAGTGTGGTACTAGGTGATAAGGCTATCTGAAGATAATGCGGAGTTGTTCTTTGTTCCTTCTTTTGGGTGGGAATAGAACGTGATCTTGAAGTTTGGTATTGCTGTTATCCTTCACAAGCTCTGAATGCCTAAATTTTAGCTATAATCAGTGTTATGAAGATTGTCAAAATGAATATATTCCACTAGATTATTAATTTTTACTGGTGTCAAGGTTTTCCTGCAATATGTTTGCCAGTCTTCCTTTTTCGTGAACTGTAGTGGTATCACAGAAAGCAATCTCTCTTTTTTTTTTTCTTTTTTTCTTTTTTTAAAGAAAGAAATAATTATTGAAGTCTGTCCTTTCATGGTGGAGAATTGTAGAACTTTATGAATTAGTGATACTCCCGACTTCTGCATGTTTTAATATTTTAAAGTATTTTAAGAGATCTGATCGCTCAGCCTTTTGTACTTTATTATATTACATTTTGCATGCCCTGAGTGTTGGCTCTGAGAACAAGTTGAAATGTATCAAGTTTTCTCTTATGTTCTAAAGATTCTTTGAATTTTCCAGTTTCAGTGAATGTTATCTGGTTTGAAGTTTTTAACCTATCGCTGTTGTCAACACAGACATCTGCTGGAACTGCTGAAACGAACTGCAGTTCATGGAGAAAGCAACTCTGCCCTCATTATTGGACCCCGAGGATCAGGAAAGACTGCGGTATAAACATGTATTCAAAGTTTATACAGGGTCAAATTAAGCATGAGGTAGCTAACCTCGCTGAAGTCCTGGGAGCTTTTGGAGCTAGATTTGCATCTCTGCCTGTTTTTGAGGAGAGAATTGCTAATTGTTTACTTACAATTTCAAAACATCCTAGGACTTCTTGTGAGTGAGTTCTGTTGAGTAGTGATATGGAGAAATCTGTTTCCTAACAGTCTTCTGAAATTTTTCAAATGCCGAGTTCTGGTGATTTTGTAAAATGGAATAGCTTTGTGTGCAGCTGACAAAAACGTGTACCTGTCCATCCTCACAGTGACTTGCAGAAGTATGCATGGTCCTGGAATTCTTTGCATGTCTTCACCAGGTTTGGTGACGTGCTACAGGTAACCAAAACATGTAAAATGAAACTAATTTTATCAGAACAAGTGGAGTTTATCGTTCAGTGATCTGACTACATCGTAGATCCTGCCTTCTTTCACCATTTCTCCTGTTACGATTCCATAATGGTTCTTGCCACAGAGGACTTCATCTCTGCAACTGAAGCCAGGTTGTGCTTACTTTTTAAAAGTTAACCTGCTGTCAGGCCCCTGCTGTAAAAAATGACTGAGAAGGCATCCAAAAACTGTAAAAGGAGTAGACTAAGGGGTGGATTTCTACATAGCTGTTTATATGTAGAGAATGGTGAGGTATCGTAATCCTGGTTTAAATGTGTCAGAGAATATTGTTACCTGAATTGCTGGGAGGTAGAATATTGTATGGTAGTTCTAGTTTGTAAGTGTAGGTCTTGTATTTTACAGGAGCTCTTTTTAGTTGAGGCATGTGAAGGGGTGGCATCTAACTGAGGCGTTACGTACTTTAATATCACGCAGCACTTAAGTCTTTTATGTTTACCTGAGTATATGATGTGATAAATAGGTTGGCTGTTACTGCAAAAAGTATTCGAGTTTGAAAAATTACAAAAATTACTTTGGAAGTCTTCGCTTTTAAATGCAGTTGAACAGAAATAAATTAATAACTGGTAAGCATATCCATGATACAGTTGACACCAAGCGTTCTGCCAGTTTGGTGATAGCTCTCTTGCTTTGCATTTCAAAACCAGCCGCTATCGTTACCTTCTGTTACCCACGACGCTTCAGAAGGAGGGTAATTGCCAAAATACTGTGGAGTGGTGGTGGGGAAAGAGCTGATAAACCAGTGGCAAATAAGGATTCCTCCACCTATGTATTTCTTATTCCAAGTATCCACAGGGTAAATGTTGGCACCTGTGGTACGAGTCCAGCTGTATCTGCTTCTAAATACAGTATCAATAGAAAAGGATAGATGAGCCTATACTGCACGCAAATTGGAGTAAATGTGAACGTTTTCAAAAAAACCCGCAACAGAACGATCCCTCAAATATCACGTGCCCCCCAATCATCAAAACCGAAACTATTTTTATTATTTAATTAAAGTTTAAATTTTCTTCCAAACCTTTTTACATAGGATAGTGAAGATGAAAATTTGTGATCCTTCCTGCCAGAATATAAATAAGCGGATCATGTATGCAAAATGAATGATTTTCTTATTCTGTATCAAGTGAAAGATGTTAGTTCTCAAAACAGACTGCTGGAGACAAGAAAATTGTGCGTATGTATAAGTATATATGTATGTATACATACGCATAGATGGGAGCTGCAAATTCTCAGCCGAGGAAGCAAAAGGAAAGAAGTAGCAAGTGAATGAAAAATTAACTTTTCATCTACTTGTATGTATTTTAATACAAGTTCCTTCCAACTTTTGCCAAGAACAAGTTCTTGATGGACTGTAAATTTGGGACCCCTGAGTTTTATAAGCAGTAGTTGATGTAATTGTGTGAAATTTAGTTTTGTCCCATGCTTCCTAACTTCAAGAGGAAAAGAATAAGTGTAGTGTCTTCAAAGATTCAAAGCAAAGATTTTTGTTCCATGGCATCCAATGAAGCGGAACACTATACTAACTCAAGAGATGAATTCTCTCACATCTCAATCAAAAAAAAGCTTTACAAGTTTAAGGCAAAAGCCCTAGATATTTACCCCCAAAACAAGTGACTACAATACTGGAGTTATTTTTATTTTTCTTCCCCTACTAATTCAGCAGAATGAACAAACATAATTGCCACAGTCATGATAGTGAATACGAAGTTGTTGTTTTAGTATTTTAGTTTTGCAAATCCTCAAGAACATCGTTACCTAATGAAACTGCACATGCAGTTTACTATCTGATAATACCCATTTGTGCACTTTTCTTACTGTTAATACATTAATCTTGTAATGAAATTATGTATTTTTTTTCCTAGTTATTAAAGCATGCCTTAAAAGAGCTCATGGAAATGAAACAAGTTAGAGAGAACATCTTGGAAGTTCATCTGAATGGCAAGTAATACAGTATTATTCAAATGTTATGTTATATTCAGTTGTTACATATTGTGTGTATTGAGCGAAAATTTTGGTTTCAGCAGTTGTAATCCAGCCTTGATTTGTTTGAGGTCCAAAATGCCTTTCTTTGTATCTCTCTATATAAAGAGAACTTTTGTGCTTTTAATGGCTTTTCAAATTGTTAAAAATCAGTTCAATTGTGACCAAATTGTTTCAAGTAACTTCCTATTACATGTGGAAAATTACCGTCTAGTCTTAACTGATAAAAAGGCATAGCTTTGTAAGGCTGGCAGTGGAGAGAAGCTTCTGGAGAAGCTTCTACTGGCTGCAGGCATGGCCTCGTGGAGTGAAGGAGAACTGCCAGTTGTTCATGAGAAATCATTTTCTTACAGGGCTTCTGCAGACTAATGATAAAGTGGCCCTGAAGGAGATCACCAGACAGTTGCACCTGGAAAATGTGGTTGGGGATAAAGTTTTTGTAAGTATCAACTTTATTACACTCTTTGCTTGCCTCCCTCAGAAATCCTTGCCTAGAAAACTAGCTTTATGGAATGCAGCTTGTTGAGACTGAATGGGCCTCGAGGGTTCATCAGCAAAATTGCGATGGGCTGGCTCAGTCTTCTCAAAGCTTGCTCTTTTATAATAGTTAATAATTGGTGGCAGTAGCGAACTGTGGCAGCATTTACCTGTGAAGACCCTGGATTACAAACGCTTCAAGCGTGCCAACAAATACTTGTGTTCTACACAGGTGCTGAACGTCACATTTTGCTAGTTGAGCGATATTAATGCATCTTAACATTTACTTCATGCCTCTAAATGCAACAAACATTAAGCATTCCAAAGAGGCTTTGTTCAGAGGGGTAGAGTATTTTGGAAACATTGGCTTTAACACTTCAAGACAGAGTAAGCCAAAAAGCAGTATCTTTTGTATATTTGCAACCTTTTCTAATTCATAGGGAAATCTGTCCAGGCTACTTAGAGCCTTTCATTTTGCATAGAATTTCTGTAAAAATATTTGCTTCTGTTGACCTTTTCTCAAAGAGAAGAAACTCATTTACGGTAGTACTGAAGTCAGTAATAAAGAGGGTAACTGAAGTGCTTCAGATTAAATTTCACTCGTTTGAGTGTGAAATAACTTGGGCTAATGATCTGAGCCACCCTGGTTGTTGCCCGTTACTCGGCGTTCTTGAGAGGCCGTCTTCTGGTATGACAGAAGGTCTGTCTGAGCATCATCTCCTCCGCTGCTCCCAGATAGGGCCTTGGAGATTGGCAGAGTTTATATAGCTGGAGTCATGTGTGCTACCCATCCCAGTGGCCAAAGCGGAATTATGAGAGGGGAGAAAGGTGAAATCTCAATAGATGAGGCTTATTTCCATCAGTTGCATTTGGAAAGCTTCTGAAGAGGTAAAGTGTTACTACTTTAGTTAAGAGAAACCAGAGAACTAGGTTAGAGGCAGTGTGGACTACAAGAGGAAGTATAGATTGTAGTTATTAGGCTTTATTAGCTTTTGGAAATGCTTCTTAGGCTGTGCTTTGGTTTCTTCCGTATCCCAGATGATACAGAAAATGGAAAACCCTTTCTGGTGGCAAGCTAAAATTTTCCCAAATACAGCTGCCATGATAAAAGGAAATAGAATCATAGAGTACCAGGTTGGAAGGGGACCCCAAGGATCATCTGGTCCAACCTTTCTAGGCAAGAGCTCAGCCTAGAAAAGATGGCCCAGCACCCTGTCCCGCTGAGTCTTAAAAGTGTCCAGTGTAGCGGAAGTCAACCGTTTCCCTGGGGAGATTATTCCAGTGGTTGACTGTTCTCATTCTGAAAAAGTCTTCCTCTCGTGTCCAGTCAGAATCTCCCCAAGAGTAACTTATAACCATCACCCCTTGTCCTCTCCACGTCACTCCTTGTAAAAAGGGAGTCTCCATCTTCTTTGTAACTACCCTTTAAGTACTGGTACGTGGTGATGAGATCACCCCTAAGCTGCCTTTTCTCGAGGCTGAACAAACCCAGTTCTCTCAGCCTTTCCTCATATGGCAAGCTTCCCAGTCCTTTGATCATCTTGGTGGCCCTCCTCTGGATCCCCTCCAGCCTGTCCACATCTTTTTTATGTAGTATAAATAGCAACTGTTTAATTTCAGTGTAGCCATTTGAATGAGTTCTTTTTTTGACGGAGAACTAGAGCAACCTTTCAGGGTCTACAGTTCCACTACCAAAAATGCTGGAGGCAAAACTGGACTTAAATACGCACAATTCCTCTATAATTTTCCCCCTTACTTTAAACTCTCAGCCATGTAATCTCTTTGGTTGTACACGGGCAGTGGAAACATACTGATTTGCAGGAATGTCCTTACTTCTGTCCATAGCAACTCTTCCCTTCTTAGCTTCTGCAGCTCACATTTGGAGAGTAAATTGGCTTTCCTGCCTTCTTTGGTAGGGCTTGTGGTCTTCAGTTATGGTTATTTCCCATCTCACAACCTGTGCGCTTCAGAGCGTGTAAATGTGTGTGTAACTGAAGGCGGATGGTCATAGAAATTCATTGTTTTCTGTCATGGATGTTTGATGTTTTCCTCTATCTAATAAGGGTACAGATTAAAAACTGCCCACTGATCATTCTCAGTGGAACACGTTAGGTGGCAGGTTTTGCATGTGTGTAGATGGAAAATGAGCATGCAAGAGCTATTTAAGGAAAGCTACTTGTAAATTTAGCTTCTGGTAGGCATTCTTCTGATTGCTAATTTTTGCCTACACGAAGCAAGCAGTTTGAGGTTTTCAGACTGGAAAAAAAGTGGATTGATGTAGTGTTAACTGTATCAGTTCTTGTGTTCTGAAGCGGTTATGATTTTACGAGATGAAGTAACGTAAATTTTCAAATATACATTGGTTTTGAAAGCAGGGTTTTAGGAGGAAATGAGCTTTGTTACGTGCCTGAACTTGATGTAGCTACACAATTCTGAGAATGATATTCGAAATCCATTGTGAAACTGTTTTCTTCTCTGTTTAGGGCAGTTTTGCTGAAAATCTTGCGTTCCTTCTTGAAGCGTTAAGGAAAGGTAAACACAAGTAGCCTCTGTTCTGGAACTGTCTGTGTGTGTCACTGGGCTGAAAAGTTAGCATGTACGTGTTTCTTCATCTGTTTGTACAAGCGGTATGAAGAAATCGAGCCCAAGAATGTGTCATGGCTACAAAATAATGTAAAAAATACTAACCAGACATATACCTAACATAGCTGACGCCATAAAGGCTTGCGTGTGATGGTCAGCTATGAAGGACTGATTCTTTTATCCAGATTGAAGCTCTTAAAACCAAAAAAAAACCCAAAACAAAACAAAAAAACCTCCACCCACAAAACCCGAAACCCACTCTTTTTAAATTTGTCACAAAAGTCTGTCTTCCTTTGCAACCAGAAATAATGCTTGGCAGAATACTACACAACCTTATCAATTTTTTAGTGTATTTCTCTTCTTACTGTTGTAGCAGTACACATGTGAAAGGAGGGCTTAGTGAGAAGCTAAAAGAAAATACATAAATTGTTAAAACTGGAAAATGTGAAAGCTGTAGGGGTGGAAGTCTGATGACGGTGTTACCATGTGCTAACTTGTAAAATTGCTGTTTCAGGAGATCGAACTAGCAGTTGTCCAGTCTTGTTTATACTGGATGAATTTGACTTGTTTGTTCATCACAAGAACCAGACGCTGCTCTACAACCTGTTTGATATATCCCAGTCAGCACAGACTCCGGTAACTGTTATTGGACTTACGTGTAGACAGGTAAGAAATTGCGTTTTCTGCTTCAAAGTTTTTAGCTGTTTTAAAGAGACTCTTGTCTTGGTTCGAATGTTTGCTTTTCTCCTTTCCTGGAACCTTATTTAATTTACTCAGAGGTTTTTCTCAATTATCCATTTTTCAGACTTTTGAATTGGGAAGAGGGACAGAGGAGATTAAAAAAAAAAATTAAAAAAAAAAAAAGTGCTGAGAGTGAACTTAGATGACCAAAAACTGGAAAGCCTTCAGTTTTACTGCTAAAGGAGCAGGTTTACATTTCCAAGCAGACCCAAGACTGTTGTCCCATATTACCGCGGAAAAGCCGTATTTATCCATGTGGCTGTTAGATATTACACTGTCATTCACTCTTTGGAGAGGCTCCTGGGCATTTTGGTTTCTCAGTCAGCAGTTGCTAAGCACAGACTTGTATTAACTTATAGTGTTTAAATCATTGTTCTGAGGACAAGGAGTTTTTTAAGCAACACTTGAGTAGGGCACTTTTGCTTTAATATTACCATGTTCAGAATGGGTTTAGGATCCATGTTAAACTTGCTGTGACTTTTACAATGACGTTGTAGGGATCCCTGGACAGATTATGAAATATACTGTGAAATAATTACTTTGTAACACTGTGGAAGCTGATGCTTCACAAAAATTATACTGTTTTTCTCAATAAGCTGGATTGGTGGTGAAGATAGCCAGGTTATGACGACAAGAAGGATTAAAATCTTTAACTGAAGCCTGAATCTGCGGTTGATTTGTTTTAGGTGATATTTAGCTGGGCAGATTTCTAAATAGGAATAGTTAGTAGCTGATTTAGTAAATTACAGTCTTTTCATTTGCTTCATGAGCCGGCAGTGTCCCAGGTGGCCAAGGTGGCCAACAGCATCCCGGCTTGTATCAGGAACAGCGTGGCCAGCAGGAGCAGAGCAGTGATGGTGCCCCTGTACTGGGCACTGGTGAGGCCGCACCTCCAATGCTGTGTGCAGGTTTGGGCCCCTCACAGCAGGAAGGACACTGAGGTGCTGGAGCGTGTCCAGAGAAGGGCAACGGAGCTGGGGAAGGGCTGGAGAGCAAGTCCTATGAGGAGCAGCTGAGGGAACTGGGGTTGGTTTAGTCTGGAGAAGAGGAGGCTGAGGGGAGACCTGATCGTTCTCTACAGCCCCCTGACAGGAGGGTGCAGTGAGGTCTCTTCTCCCAAGTAACCAGCGATAGGACGAGAGGAGGTGGCCTCAAGTTGTGCCAGGGGAGGTTTAGATTGGAGATTAGGAAAAATGTCTTTCCTGCAAGAGTGGTGAGGCATTGGACCAGGCTGCCCAGGGAGGTGGTGGAGTCCCCATCCCTGGAGGGGTTCAAGAAATGTGTAGATGTGGCACTTGGGGACATGGTTTAGTAGGCATGGAGGTGTTGGGTTGGTGGCTGGACTAGATGATCTTGGAGGTCTTTTCCAACCTTAATGATTCTGGGATTACTCTCCCGAGTCTGGTATCCTCATCACCCATTATTTAGAACCCTGTATTGCTCTGCTTTTGAATGAAATTAAGGTAGAGTCTTCAGAGGCTGTACCATGGTTGTGGTGACAGCTGTTGCTCTAAGCTTTTTTTTGTTGAGGTTTTTTTTGGTGTTGTGGTGTTTTTTTTTTTTTTTTTTTTTTTTTTTTTTTAAAAGTCACTGGTCCCTGTTGCATGTAACTTCTAAATCCAAAGAGGTCTTTATATTTTGCACTGGTTGGCGCTCTGTTTAGTCTTATCGCTCTCTTTTTGATGAGGCATTTCAGTACTCTTAAAGCCTTTTTTTAGTGCAAGTAAAACCACCAAAACCACACACAACAAACGCTGAAAAACCAAAAAGGCCCACCCAAAATTCCTAGAAATTAGGAGTGTCATCGTTCTGTCCCAGTATAAGGTGGGGAACAGTACTGTGTTTCTTTGAACGGACGAATCCCACGGCTTGTTTCTGATGTCGGTCTGTTGCTACGTGTTCTGCGCCAAGTAAGCTTTTTCGTTATTATCTTCAACCAACAACTTGATGGCAGACTTGCTTAGTTCTGTGTGACAATTTTAGAAGATAAATATTGGCTCTTCAGCTTTGGTGGTTTGGGGTTGGGTTTTTTTTTTGTTTCTTGTTTTTTTTTTAAGCTGGATTCTTCCAGTCTGACAAAAGGCATGTGAAATGACAGCTGCCAACCTACGTATCTACTGAACAGACAACTTGTCTAGAGCCGTGATAGGCCGAAACATCTTGAATGCAGACTTAAGTAACTGAAATATTTACATAATCTATGGAGAAATTTTGCTGGGTATCCTAGCAACTAATTATCCTGTATGATGTAGCGCATCACGTGATGTGGGGAAATGGCTAGTTGTTAGGCATTTCAAGGCACATCAATTATAATAATTAGCAAAGGTCTTGTTAGAACATTTTAAGCCTGAGAATTTAATAATTCTTTTTTTTTTTTTTTTTAACATGATTTGCTCTGGTGTTTTCTCTTGTAGTTTTTACCATAGCAAAGAATGCACTAAATGCATTATTATTTTTACTTTTTTTAACAAGGATATCCTGGAGCTCTTGGAGAAGAGAGTAAAATCAAGGTTCTCTCACCGACAGATATATTTGATGAATTCCTTTGATTTTAAACAATACATTAGAATATTCAAGGAGCAGCTTTCTCTTCCTGCTGAATTTCCTGATGAGTCTTTTGCACAAAAATGGAATAATAATGTTCAGGTATTTAAAGTTCTTTGTACTTGGTTTTAGTAAAACTTCTAAAGTAAGACTGGTTTGTAAGTGTAAAGCCTTTACCTAAGACTAGTTATTTCCTTTCACTATTTGAGTTTGATAAGGAATAAATCAAATTCTGACAGAGAATCTTTGCTTATTGAGGCCTGGGACAGAATTCTAAGTGTCACAAAGAAGTCCAGAAAGTTGAGTTTAGACATGAAGAATTGCATTGTCGAGCGTGAGCTGAGCTTTCTGAAAGTTAGCTAACGGGTATTTTTTCAGAGGAGTGTGAAATGATTTGCTGAGATGATGAAAATACCCCTCAATTTTTTTTTTTTTTGTAGCACCTCTCAGAGGATAAAAGTGTGCAAGAAATGCTGCAGAAGCTTTTTCACTACACTAAAGATCTGCGCTCACTTCACTTGCTGTTGGTATGTATTTGGATACGTCTACAATGATCTGTAAACAACACTTGCGTTTTTCAAGCCAGTTACCTGAGCTTTTCCTGAAACATCTTTTTATTGAGCGGGCTTTTGAGAGGACTGGTTTCTTGCATGATTTACCAGTCCATGGCTTTATTAATGAATTTGAGTAGTTCCAATTTCTGTAGCAGTTACATTGCGAGGGTGTACTGTTTAATTAAAATGGTGGTGGGTTTTTTGTATTTCAAATAACTTTCACCAGGTCTTTCCATTGCTAAAGCAAAACTGTAGGTGAAACACGTGCAAAATATTCTTTCCTTTCTGAGATTCTTTTTGGTTGCTGGCGAATCCCGAAAACTGCTTGTACTAAACCCTACTTTTTCTACCTTTAGGTCTCTTGTTGCAGCCAAGTATTCCTCCGTTCCTCCTCTTTCACTAAATCTGTGACTATACTAAACCTGCCTCTCTACATCAATCTCTGTTGTCTTCAAAGATCAATAAATTTTGGTGCCATTTTTTTCATGATGGTCTCTTACTGTATTCTTGCATCATCTTACGCTCTCACTTTGTCGTCCGCCTGACGCTGTTCGGGTTTGTGTTCCTGGCCCATCCTCACCTGTTTCTCGAGCTACTCTTGAATAACTCTCTGTGTAGGTATGTGCACTTTCGATGTAAAAGCACTCGGTGCTGCATTTGGAGAAACTGTCGCTTAGAGCTAAAACACTTGTTGTCTTCCCGCTTTCCGCTCCTCCTCCTTCCTAAACCCGTGCTCCTGAGCACAGATTACTTGTGTTTATGGACTAGTTGCTCCTGGATTCCTCTTTAGTAAGAGAGTTCCCATTTATCTAGCCTTGTTATTCACATGGAGGAAATGATTTTGTTTTCTTTTATCACTTCCGATTTCTTCTTATGCAGAGTGTCAGATAAAATCACTTTATGAACTGTATGATCAGGCACCGCTTTGTTTTCCAGAGCTGGTTTCGTATATGGAGCAATTCAGGTAGCCCAGACGCTGTCCTGAATTTGTCCGTTACTGTGACGCTAGCCCAGGAAGTGTGGTCTTCATCTTGCGGTGCTGGAGGCTACTAATCCCTAGAAATACCGAGACGGAAGTTAATTCTGACCTTCCGAATGACCACGCTGTCTGGCACCAAGTGCCTGAGGAAGCTCTCAGAATCCGGTGTGGTGGCTTCAACCTTTCCCGGTTGTTTTAGGGGAGAGAAGGAAGGCCGCCTCGTTGTGCGGAGAAAAATCAGACTCCCGCCTCCCTGCGAACGCTAGAGAAGACTGCTGTACTCAGTAAGTAGGAGGTCATGCTGGCAGCGAGCTTCCTCCGATCACAACAAACGAGCCGAAGCTTAACTTCAGGCTCTGTGGAGGGTCTTTTTTTATTACTATTTTTTATCAGCCTCCCTCGCTCCTGTTTTTTAAGACAGTCAGGGTGAAAAGCCCACTAAACGTACCTGCTTCCCTTGTGCAGGTATGCAGATTTTAACCCTCAGCTCTGCGGTGGGCTCTTCTCGCACTCTCTGGCGCTTACAGCTGTTCCCAACACCGAGTTCGTAGCCACTCTGACAACTAGATCACAGATTTCCTGCTCTAGTTCGGAAACAACACAAGCAGGCTTGGAGTCCTCCCTGGTGGTCGTGTCGCCTTGCGTTCGCTACAAGGTGGCAGGTTATTTCTAGTTTGGCAGCACCCGGTTTTCCCTCTGTGGCTTGAAGGAGCGGCAGAAAAAGAGCTGACAGTATCTGAACAGCCTCCCTTTGAGCGCCGAGGTGTGCCAGGGCTGAGGCTGAAGTTCCTAACTCTTTTCTTCAGCAGGTTCTGAATTTTTCCTTCAGAAAGGGGCTTTTTCGCTCTGAGGTCATATCTTGCTCGTAAGAGGATGTAATACAGATTCTAGCGCTTCTGTACTTCTTTGGTATTAGCTGAAGCGTGGATTAATTGCCCTGCAGGATGAATTTTTCTTTAATTTTGAAAAATCTGTCAGAGTCTGCCAGAGCTGGTGAGAGAAGCTTTGCGATGGGCAGTGTGGTGGTGGTGAGAAGTGGCACTACTCTTGCTAATTACCAGCTTTTCAGTAGCAAGGACGTGTTTTCAATGACCAGCTGTTTTGAAATGACATTTA
The DNA here is from genome assembly GCA_013400535.1 of Scopus umbretta. Classification (NCBI taxonomy): domain Eukaryota; kingdom Metazoa; phylum Chordata; class Aves; order Pelecaniformes; family Scopidae; genus Scopus; species Scopus umbretta. The sequence continues at coordinate 20,704 of VZTL01049111.1, read as the reverse complement.
GTGTTCCCCATCACTTTGCATTGTCAGGTGAACACGTGGGTTTTCGATAGACACTTAGTATCTGATTCATCTTGCAGTACCCTAAACAGCATTGTGCAAAACCTTGGAAAGCTTGGAAGAATTGAGCAAGTTAAGTTGGTTTGGGTTTTTTTTTGTTTTTTTTTTTTTTTTGTTTGTTTTTTTTTTTTCAAAGCAAAATACGTAATTTTTTACGTAAGTAGAACTAGATAGCTCATAACTGAGCTGGTAAAATCTAGTTTTGCTTTTGGTAAATGCTGTTTTCCCCATGGTTTCTCTCGTGCAGGTGACTTTATGCAATCAGCTGCTTGTCTGCCTCTGAACCCGGCGGACGCCCGGTGCTCCCCGCTCCGTTCGGTGTGGTTACTGGTTGCTCACAAATGTCGCTGGCCCTGAAGCAGAGGGGGCAGCGACTGACAAGAGCTCCTGCTCAGTTTCCTGTACTTCTTTCCATTCCACATGTCTGTCAGTGACCTGGGGCTGTTGTTTTTTCACCCGTCCCCTTCTTCCCTATCCGAATTCCCTCTGGCCTTTGCAGTACAAAACCTCATGCCCTGCCTTTGGAAGCCAGAATGATCGTGCTGCTTTTTGAGGCTGTTCGGTTCACCTCTGGAAGAAGTGAGAGAGGACTGGAAAATGCTGGTGGTAGATAGCGTTGGATGTTTCTCTCAGTGCAAGATCTCTGTTAAACGGATAAAATAAATAGTTTTCCGTCACACAGACCTGCAAAAGTCAGAGGTAGAAACTAAAAGCCATTTTTGTTGGTGGTGAATATTAAACTGCAAAGTATCTACAAGGCAGATACTTAACGCCCCAAGGAGCGAGCGAAGGTCCCTGCGGTGTGCCTGCTGCTCGCGGATAATCGATGGCTTTGGAGGAGGGGTGTCGGAAGAGGTCAGTTAACTGTGTAGCCTCTAACTTACATTTGTTTGAAGCTCACTTTCTGTGACAGTCTATTCAGACTGTTGAAGAGGTGAAGATTCCAACTGCAACTACGTGAGACCTTTTAGCAAATGCTCAAAGGGGTAACTCGGGTTCTGTGAGCCGAGCGGCGCCTTCACAAGCTGCTTTGCACTTTCAGTGATGTGAGCGCGCTGCGGCTCTGTGTACGCAGGTGTGTTTAAAATAGTTGTAAGTCATTCTTACAGCAATCACGGAAGTATGCTAATCCATTGCAATTAATATAAACAAGTTAATGAGCATTTATCTCCTCTAGAGAGGAGGCTTTAAAGTTTTAAGCCTGGAAAAACCTTCCTGGCAAAATGTAGTTGTAGCTACCAGCTATTTGCAAGCTTTTTTTTGTGCAGGGTTTATCCATTACTGTTTCCAGCAGGTGACGCCAGGGGAAATGTGTCCTTCTGCATTCTGTCGCCAGGTAGCAAGCATGTCTGGTAATTAGTAATTAAATGAAAAATGTCTTCTGCTTTATTTTTAGATGCTCGCTGTAAGTAACGTTACTGTGCATCACCCGCTTATCACTGCATCAGACCTTCATGAAGCCAGCAAGCAGCATAGAACGGACTCTAAAGCAAATATTGTACATGGTAAAGCTCGGCTTTTTTTTCCCCCAAAAAAAGTTTCTTAGGAGTGTGGAATGTGTCAAGTCCCACCCTGAAATTCTTCTGATGTAAGAGACGCCGTATAGTGCTGTGTCCCGTCGGTATGAGCGGCGCAGGGAACGCCTCTGCCCGTGGTGCCTGCTCCCTACCAGTTTGCGTTCGTACATCCGCGCGGCTATAACGCTGCCAAATAAACCAGAAATCGAGGCACGGAGTAGTTGGTATCGATCCTGCTCCGCGGGGAGCTCGGGCGGCGCAGGGCTGTGATGCAGGCTTACAGGTTGCCCGTGCCGGATGGCTTGCGTGGCCCTGCAGGGCTAGCCAGGGGAAGCGCCGGCAGTCTTTCTGTCCCATTTAATGGCGGAGGGAGGGAAGATGCTGACCTCCTCCTGCCGGCGCTGGGAGCCGGAGGATGCCGACAGCACTTCGGCTGGGAGCTGTTGTGCTCAGCCCCCTGAGAACTGCGATAGCCTGGGCTTGGATAGGTACAAAATTTGAACGTGTACTTGCATTCCGTGCTCTCCGAACTGCAGCAGCATGTGCGTACCTGTGTTCAACCGAGCTGCTGTTCAAGCTGTACTGACGACCCCGGTGTGTTTCGGCGAGCGGCTGCTGCCTTTGCGTGGTCCGGGGCTTCTCCCTTTCTGAAGCTCAGCCGGTGGGATGTACCAAGCGCTACGCTTAACGTTCCCTCGTTCTGGAACCCGTGCAGACAGCTCCTGGTGATGATGCCAAGCCCACACAGAGTTACAGCAGGAATCGCTTCTCTCATCAGGAGAAGTTAACTCATCCTGTTGTTTCTTTGTGCCTTCCGGATTTGACAGGCTTTGGTTTGGCTTGGCCCTGTGATTGAGAATTCCCTGCATTGCTTCTTGAGCTTGGAGTAGCGAATACCCTCTTCAAATGCCCGTTTCGTGACGTGCCGTACAGTAGGGTGGAGATTGTCTTGGTGCTGCTAAAAATTTGTCATGCTGTATAATCCGCAGCGATAGCTGTACTTACATTTCTTGCTTTCTGGTGGAAGCAGCCCATTCCCTAACATTCTCGCTTCAAAGATCTGGAAAACAAATATTCTCATACCTAGTCTGTCCAATTTGGGAATTTTTTTTATACACAAATATGTGAGGTCTACAGCACACACAGACAGAGGAAGGAAGCTAGTATGTGAACGGCTTGCGTTTCTGATATGCTTAAGAGGAAGATTTAGAGCTCTTGTCTTTCCCTCTAGGTTTGTCTGTCCTGGAAATCTGCCTGATTATAGCTATGAAACACTTAAATGACGTTTATGAAGGAGAACCATTTAACTTCCAGATGGTTTACAACGGTGAGAGAAATGCACGAGCTTTCCATACATGGAATCGCTTACGTTACCCTAAGTAACTTTTTTTTTTTTCCCCTGTTACTGATGCAGAATTCCAGAAGTTCATACAAAGGAAGGCGCACTGTATGTACAACTTCGAAAAGCCGGTTGTCATGAAGGTAAGCCTGAAATGTTATTTTTTTTTTTTTTAAATGTATTTAGCCACGTTTGGGTTTCCTTTCCCCTAGCACACAGATATTTGAGTAGCCCCGTGCAGCCCAAGAACCGAGGCCGGGTGCTGCGGGGGGGTGGGACGCCCTGGGCGGAGGGTTTGGGGAGCTCAAGGCTGTCAGTCGCTACACGTCGGAGAGTTCCGTGCCGGGGTGAGGGTTTCAAGTGAGCTGAACTGATGGAGGACTGGGGTTCAGCAACACCGACCGTATGGGAAACGGCTTCCAAAGGAGGGGTTTGCGTCCGTGCGTGGGTACCCTCAGCTCGCCCGCTCGCTTCTGGGGTTTAGAGGCGGTGTCTCCAAAGTTTAAATGAAGCTCACCACATGGAAAACCTGCTTTACCTAACGCCAGTCTGACTGGAATCCACGTGTAGCCTGATAGGGATGGTGTTCCCTCAACCGCCTCCGGTCTGAAGTGCAAATAGAAAAATAAAGTCCCTTGGTTCCAAACCGGGCGCTCGCTGGCTGTCGGGGCTGCCCCTCTGGCCACAGGGCACAGCAGCCGAACAGGGGGCGCGCAGACGGCACGCTGTCAGCTGATGAACTTGACCCAAGGACCGGCAGCGCAGCAGGCAAAGCCCTCTGCCAGACTTGCAGCTTGGTTTCCGATGCAGCCGGAAACTGCATAGCGCTGCCCGTGCGCTTCCAGGGGCCTGTTCCGGTTCGTGTCCCAGTCAGGTATGCGTACCCCGGATTTCAGATACTGTTTCTTTAGGATGAAAAGGGAGTTCTGCGCCCGGTGGCATAGCTGGCGTGCTTTGCCCCCTCCCCAGAAGGACACGGTAAAACAGGGCGGGCAGTTGGTGTCTGTCTGGTGAGATCGCACATCACGGGCGTCTGTCAAAGCGCCGTGTCGGAGGTCATTCACAATGAGCAGTACAGCCCAGAACAACCTGCTCTTCCTTTTCCTAACTTTCTTTTTCCTTTTGTTTTTAGGCATTTGAACACTTGCTGCAGCTGGAACTAGTAAAACCGATAGAAAGACCATCTGTACGTGCTCAGAGAGAGTACCTCCTAATGAAACTGCTCCTGGACAGTAACCAAATCATGGATGCTTTGCAAGCTTATCCGAACTGCCCGACAGACGTCAAGCAGTGGGCAGCGTCATCGCTCAGTTGGTTGTGAGCTTTTTGGAACTTGTGGTATCGTTCTCTGCGTCAAAACTTTTGGAGTTAACTGTCAACTCTAGGAGGTGTAATGGTTACCCACAGCAGGGTCTTTTCAAATTAATAAATTTTTGGAAGAAGCTCGCTTTGCTGATCGATTGGGGATTTTGTTTTTTAAGAACTATACCGCCGTTATCTTCTAACAGCCATAAATGCGATTAACTGGCAGCTTCGCTCGGCTCAGCACTAGCACTTCCACTTTGTACAATCAACGCTCTGGAATTTCTCAATCTCGGATTAGGACCGCGAGCGGCTGTGGGTCTCTCGCTGTAGGTTCTGAAGCACCGATCCATCCCTAATGCAGCTTAAAGCTTACACTTGGTGTACTTTTTCTTCTCAAGTTTGACTTGATGTAGAAAATGGACTTAATTAAGCCTTTAATCCCGGCTGGCTTGGGCAGGTAAGTGGCATTTTTGGGCGAAGCACCACCAGCCGCTGTCTCCGCAGGAAGGAGCAGTGCTGGAAGCGTGGCCTCGCTGTTGCCATGCGGGACACGTACGAAGGGTAGTTAAGGCTAGGTGGCAGTACGTACGGAGCGGGAGCACGCTCCTTCCCGGGCTCGGAGCCACAGCGTCACGGCTGCGCTGCCTTGCCCTGTCCTGAGGAGGGTGAAGCTAGCTGGCGCTTACCTGAAAGCCCGCGCCCCGCCACGGGGCTTGCCTGGCAAAGGGCTTAAGACGTTTCGGTGCCGTTTGTTCATGCGTGGGACCCCTTGGCTCTGCTTGCCCTTGGAAACCCTTTCTGTCAAAGCCTGAATTTGTTTATTTTCCTTTCTCTGCTGCTTCATTAAAGAGCCCATCCGCACAACTGCACATCTTGATGAGAAAGAGCGGCAACACACGTAACAGGAGTGGGATCCCGTCACAAGGACAATATACATGTTGCTCGTAGATGGGAACACAACTGCAAACTATCAATAAGGAAGTTGTGGTGGGATTTTTCGGCAGGAGTTCTTAGCCAGAAAGAGAAGTATTTAGCCAACGTGAATCTCTTCCGTGTTTAGGAGTATTGCCACCAGGCTCTGCGTGCCAGCAGAACCGCAGGGCAAGGGAGGCCAGCTGTGCAGCCCGGCAGCGGGCTGCGCTCTGCTCACACCCCCGGTCCTCTCATTCGATTTACTACCTGGAGCAGCTCGGGGTAGGACGCGGACAGGGCAGCGGGGAAGAGCCGCTCACCTCACCGCCTGTTTAACAAGTAGTGTTGTGACGGTGACAGCCAACCCATCAGGAAGGCCAGCTTCCACATTCGAGCTCCTCGCCTTCAAACCGCACGTCTAGTGCGTGCTGGAATTCACACAAGTCTCTAGCTTTAGGGAAGGCTTGCAGCGCCAGCATCGGTACGGTACCGCTGCTACACGAACAAGCTGTAGCAGCAATCATGCAGGCTGGGGGGGGGAACCAAAACATTTAACAGCAGAGCAGTTACATCACGTATCCACGCATTTGTACGGGGCTGATGAAATGTCCCAGTTTTAGAAGGGAGAGCGGTGACAGGCTTTTAATTCAAGGGAAAGGACAAAAGCCAGGTGACCTCCCCAGACATGGAAGGAACAGCCAGCCCACCACAGCTCACAGAATTACCGAAACCTCAATTCAGCTGAACTGGTGTCCTCCCTGCAGCAGCCTTCCTCAGCTGTCAGGAGTCTGCCTCAGCACTCACCTGCTCGTTAGAAACTGCGCAAGGGTGACGTACCCTTCGGGACCAGGGAGGGCTTTCCATCAGCAATGCCGGAGATGGTGCGGATTCTGCCTTTGCCTCCCGCCAGAGTTCCATGGCCAGGTCTGCCCCTTCCCCTTGCTCTGTTTGTTGTGGTTTTTTTTTTTTTTGGGTTTGTTTTTTTTTTTGGTTTGTTTGTTTGTTTTTCCCCACCCCCACAAAACCTGCCTGCATCCCCGCAGCTGTAGAAACAGCGATGTCTCTCTTCTCCCGCTGTGTCCCCGTTTGAAAAAAGGCATCTGCGAGTCGGAGTAGTCACATTTTTTATTTTGACTTTTTGGGGGAACAGGGGAGAAAGAGTATACATTTTTATTATTTGTACAATATTTAACAATCACTTTATTGAGGGGGGGGGGTTGGTTTGTTTTTAGTACTTGCAGAAAAACAGCAAGTACCTTTTGACAGTAGTACAACAACCTGTGCCCAAAACACTGACAAATACGAAGAGTAGAAGTTAAAATAATTGCTTACCAAAATCTTGAGAGGTAACGAATAGTATATGGACTGAAACAGCGTAAAAAAAATAAAATAAAATTTAAAAAAAAAAAAAGAAAAAAAAAAAGTACTGCTGGTTGAGTATCTGAGGTAAATGATGTTCCATCAAGGATGCTACTTGAATCGCTTTGCCCATGAACGCATCTTGCAGCTTTCTGCATTTTGTACCAAGTGTTCCTAATAAAAGGAAATGTATTTTAAAAAAAAAAAAAGGTTAAAAAAGAGAAGCTGGAAAAAAGAGCGAACCGGTAACCCTATTCATTCTGCCGAACGCCAATACGGACAGGAAACGCCTCCTTACTGCCTGGTTGCAATTGCGTTTGCAGACCGCGAAGCTGCTCTTTTGAAAACCACACCGCTTCTGCCACTCTCACCCGAGGGCTGGAAGCGCGACAGGGCCGAGGCACCGTCCCCGCTGCCAACCGCCACGCTGCGCGCGGTCGCAAGCACGCAGTCACCCGGGACGCGGCACGGAGCCTTCCTACCCTCCAGCGCAACGTGAAGGCTTACGCTACCGTTGCCCAGGTGCCCCACGGCGACCGGGCAGAAGGGGATGATGGTCACTGCCTGCGATACCGCCCCTGGCACGTTAACTGCTCTAGAAGTACAAGGAGAAGACGCCTCGCAGTGCCCCGCGCGAAGCGCTGTACCGCCACAGCTCTGGGGACCCAGCTGTTGTCGATGAAAAAGCGTTTCTGCTGTGAACATCCTTTTCCCAGCGACACTAAATTCTGCTGTTGGAAGTCAGGAAACCCGGAGTAGTACGCTACTTAAGCAGGCAGGGGTTACCCAAGGGCAGTTTGAAAGCATGGAGATACGTTCTCTTGTTTTCCCCATGCCAAGCTTCGCAGGCGCCCCCTGCACGGTGAAGCATTCGAGTCCCCACCGCGCTGCTGCGAGAACCCGCCCTGGCTGAGGTTTAAAGGCTAGCAGATGACAGACGTTTTATATGTGACCGATTTTTGAATGGGATCTTGAAGAACAGATTACAAATGGCGGTATTGACTCCGGTTTTGCTAGTCAAGGGGTTAAAACTCATTGGGAGCACAGAGGTCTTCACTGAAGTACGAATGGATTCCGATTTGTTCGGAACTCAGCAGCTACGTTCGTGTCCCACTGCATAAAGTCAGGTCCCTGGATTAAAAATGGAAGCTGAAGGAAAGCGTCCATCGAAGCTGCGGCCACAAACTCTGTTTCTCTCTCTCTCCAGCCCCGCTGAGCTGCAGCAGCAGCGCCCCTCTCCGGCCGGCTTCCTCCGGCGTAAGCACCAGGAGCAGCAGGACAGATGGCACCGGGGGGGACGTTGGACCTCTCTTCCCCTCCCTGCCAAGAGCGTGCCGACCCAGGTCTGGTTTATCCGTAAGGTCTCGTCTTGTTCCCAGAGATTCGGTTCACGTACAGGTCACAGGGGGAGCACCTCGTGGCTGTACAGATCCATTTGCCAGATAACATCCACAGCGAGCTCCTAACTGCAACGGGAAAAGCTGCTTTCGAAAGACACTGAGCGCGTGGTGTGAAAACGGAGAAAACGGTGGTGAAACACACAGCGTGCTAGGAGCGGCGGTCGGTTCTGCACGCTACAGGCCTGTCCAAATTTCTTTTGCTTGGAGGTTTGGCTAACAGCTCAAATAAATGGAGTGAAACAGCACTTCTGAGAAGCACTTTGGCACCTATCTACCAGTCACCTCGTAATTTGAATGTAAGGCATGACTTCCTAAACTCGGAAAGAATGTTGGAGTTGTGAAAGCAATTTCAAGGTTCTTCCTCATTTTTTGGCGAGTGTGCTACGGACGTTGGTATTCGTTACCTCTGAACAGTCACTGCGTATTTGAAGTCGCAAGCGTAACTAAATCGCCCCTGACATTTGCAAGCATTTCTGATCTGAAATCGGTGGCTCGAGCTTTTCGTGTGACTCTAGGGCACACGCAGGCCCCGCAGCCGTCGGGCAGCGCGCTGGGGAGGCGGCACCGGGCTTCAAGCAGAGCGACGCCGCGAATCTCAAAGCAGGGAGTAAGGAACAGGGGAACCGAGCTTCCTGAGGTGATCCTGGACAGTGATACAGAGCCCACTGCACACCGTTTCGTGAAACGGAACGCGCGCGAGGCAGACCTTGTCACAAACATAAATAGGTAAAAGACTTTTTTTTTAAAAAAAAAAAAAAAAAAAGAACAAGGATTCAGAGCTTTCCAGTGTCACAGCTCACAGAAAATTTAAAAAAAAAAAAGTCATGCTTAAGTTTTCAAATATTCCTCAGACACAGCAAACCTAAATAGTATTCAGTTAAATAAATGTATGAGATATTCTGGGGAGCGGAGGCAAGAGAAAAAGCTTTCAACTAAAACAGGAAGGAAAATTTCGTTTCAATAAACAGCACTTTTTTTTTTTATACACAACAAGCTAGTACAAGAAAAGGCTAAAAACACTGCTTTAGGAATGGCCATTTACTGTTGGCATGAAGCATAGCTTACCCTTTTTAAATAACACAGTGAATTTGAAATACATCATTTACAAAACATGGATCGATTTATTATTCAAATTTTGTTAGTGTTGTCAATCTCATAATTTAGCAGAGGTGGAACTGAGGTATACCTTGTTGAGGGAGGTTAAGTAATACTTGGAAGCCTCTTTGCTATATCCCACTTGATTACTTTTGTTTATGTACACTGAACAGCAGCACACTAAACATTCACAAGCTGTGTCATATTGGCATTACAATAGTCATTTTTATAAACAACAGCAAATGCAATAAAAACAAGTTACCCTTTTTTTTTTAAATCTGAAATGAAATGTTGGATTTAAAAAAAATAACAGTAGTTCATTTAAGGAATTAGTCTCTTCTGACAGGTATTAAGAAATCTGACGTCAGTTTTTAAAACGCTCGATTAGCCGGTACAGGTCCATATTCTTCATTTAAGTTCCTGAACAGCGTGTTATCCTTTCTCGGTCACGTGTCCTTCAGGTGTAAGCAGGGAATGCCAAAAGTCTCATGGAGCCGCGTTTGGGAGGAGGAAGGGGAAAATAAAGGGGAAAAAAAACCAAAAAACCAAACCCCACACCTCTCGATGGCGTTCCGGCGAGACTTACCATTCTTTCCACACAGAAAACAGTAATGACGTAAGCAGTCCCGTTAGCTTTAGCAGCTCCAGTGGAGAGTCCCGGTGGCCAGCCGCGCGACCAGTGCAACTATCATAGACTGGATTCTTTGGGAGGAAAGTCAACGTTTGTCACCATCGTGACCACCGTCACAATGTCCTCTGTTGTGATAATGTTAGTTAATTTTTGCATCTGAATAATCCGTTCTTCTACGCACCCCGCCGACAACCTGGCTTCCGCGTCGTGATCCCAGCATTCCTCTATCGTTTCACAAAGCATCGCCATGCCCTGCGAGCAAACACAGCCAAGTCAAGAATAGGGGTAGGCAGAGCGAGCAGCCGGTGCTGCGGCGGCGGGGTGGCCTAGCAGTCCTGACAGCAAAGCGCGCCTGAAGGGACGCGGGCCACGCGCTAACCCCGCTGCCGCCCGGGGAGCCGCGCGGGGCCGGGCCTCTCGTTTGTTTTGCGCCATTTAAGCAAGATCCGCAACGGCGAGCAAATCCCGTCCACCAGGCAGCGTCGTCGTCTGCCGGGAACGTCACGGTGGTCTTCTGAAAGCTCTCGCGCTGAAGAGGTTAACTGCTTCAGCCGCCGAACGGGACGCCAATGGGAAGACCAAACGGTACAAAAGGGGATTTGTCTCTGGCTGCAGCTAACTTTCCTCCAAAGTAATGCTGAGCTAATGCAGCAATACGCGCGTTACAAGGAGGAGATGGTAACACACACTCATTTTTCTTGCAGACACAGACAGTGTCATCTATTCTTTCTAACAACCCAGGGTTGTTTTTGGGAGGGTGGGTGAGAAAAAAAACCCAAACCCACAAAACCAGCGCCAGGAATAAGCAGTGGCATTACTGCAGGTCTCTAGCCATAAACCAGATGGGGAAAGTGCGGAATTCCTCCCTAACCCACCCAGGACGTTTCTCACAGGACGCTGCTCACCCTACAAACCTACGGTACTAACACGGCCTTCCTGTAGGGAATCGAGACTCTTATTCCTTAAATACATTTTTGAACATGCGCATTCAAAAGTAACGCTCCAGAGTCTCTTCTTTCGCCAAACAAGTGAGAAAATCACTCGCTTCCAAACACTCAAGATGCGAGAGAATATTTTAGGATTAAGAACATACTAGTTTACAGTCCGTTTAATTCTGACTAAGCTTAAATTCTTCCTAAAGGACAGTATTATGAACACAACCCGGGATTAACAACATTTGGAATTCAAGCCATGACAGAACTTGGTTGCGTAGCTACTTACAGAATGTTTTTGCCAACACTCTCTCAAAACAGGTCTCTTCTTTTTATGAACTACGACTTCCTGCATGTCTTCAAGGGAGGGATGCTGGCCAATTTCTTCTTCAAATGGCAACATGTACTCATCTACTGGGCCTGTGGATGGGAAACAAAGAAAAAGTTAAACCACCACTTTTGCTGAAAGGGTCAAAACACGAGGGCGGAGGGAGGCTCTCCGATCCACAGCTGCTCCCCCGCCCCCTCCAACAAATCATCGCTTTGCTGGGATAAATCGCCATCCTGCTTTCAGGTTTGCTGGCTCCCTCGGTATCCGATTACCAAGCAGGCGCCCGATAGCCACTGGTGAATGTTTTCAATACCTCAGACACCACAAAAACCAAGCCTGCAATGGCAACCGCTGCATCGCTCCGTGAACGCGATGCCTCTCCTCCTCCCATCCATACAGCCCAGGACAAAAGTACCGACGTCGGAGGCCAAGCGATTGTCCCTGACAGAATCGGAGGGGCAAGCCTTCTGTGTGAACTATAGACTGCATAGCTGTAGATGACGTAATTCTGTGTTACTGTAATACGTGTTCTGTGCTCTCAGATCAAAAGGCTGAAAAAAGAAGGGGACCGCTGAAGAAATGAAAGCTACGGTACAGATGAGGCTGATGAGACTTGTCAAACGGATCAGGCACCTTCTGGGGGAAAAAAAAAAACAAACCAAAGAAACCCCAACCCAACCCCAACGAACCACCCCAGCCACGTATCTGCAGAAAGAAAAGCGGCAGCCGTGACTTTGGAGCCCCACAAAGCTGTGATTCCGGAAGGCTGCCTGCCGTCACTCCTGTCTCCTTTACCTTCTGGAGTGAGCACCACGGCGGCCAGAGAGACCTACGGCAGACTTCTAGCAAGATTTAGGCACGCCTGTTTTACGGTACACCAAGGTGTGAAAAATCAGTATGGAATGCGGGGCTGCCTCGGAGACTTGTGGCAAGATCAGGTCGATCCCGTTAGTAAACAGCTTAACTTTTTTAAAAGGGTAAAATCTCCCCGGTCGCTTTTGCTCCGCGAGGAGTCTCTGAAGCAGGAGAGCGCTGCTTGGAGCGGAAGAGCACCGCGTGGCCGCGCGCGGATCCGCTGAGGTCTCCGGTTCATCTTGGCTTTTTATGCGGCTCTCCGTCGGCCGCACGGGGCCCTCGCGGGACGGCTTTACGACAAACGGCACCACGAGCCCACGTGAAACCGTCCCATTTGCTCAGCGGAATTTAGCTCCTTGAAAGACTGTACTGAAAACGCAGCTTTCTCCCAAACATTTTTGAGCCTCGTCTTTTGTCCTGTTCTTGATTAATCCTGACTTATTCTGGACACCCAAAACAACGCGCTCTCTAAAAAGATTTAAGAGCAGCGTTCCTACTTGAAACAGGGTATCTGGTATCTTTTCTTGATAGCTTAAAAACTGGATCCACTGGTTTGCTTTGAGGAAAACAACTCTGATGGACCCACAGCTAACGAAGTACCAGCTGCAGATTTCTCAGACCTTAGTACGTTTTCAATCTCTAAGCTCTCCACAATTAACCAAAAACCCCTCAGAGGTTCTGATAACGTTAGTGACAACAACGAGGAAGAGAGGGCAGGGAAGCACTGAACTCGCACGGCACAGTCTCACTCTGGCCCCTGCGGTAAACCAGAAGAGCCGTTCACCGAGGTTCAGGAAGGGCCACGGTGGTGTCCTGCACACGCTTCTAAGCGGCTAGAAAGTTACTGGCTGCATCAGTCGCCTTTGTAATAAAATACAATGCTGACCTACAAAAATTCTTCAGGTCTGTTAGCCTTACTACACTGGGAACAGAGCTCTGACATCAGTAAGCGTCCACGCGCATCTTCCAGGGGCAGCACGAGGAGGCAGGTCACCGTCCAGATGCTCAGGTGTACGGCAGGAGACATCAGTTTCTCAGCGGGTGCTGGTGGGANTATGAAAAGCAGCAATATCCTTCAGACAAATTGACTGGCACTGAAACTGTCAGGCTGAACTCAGAAATCAAACGCCTTCGGCTAGGAGTTCCATGGTAATGCGCTCTCTTCCTTACCATGACCAGGAGAAATGCCACAGGTATCCACGTATCAGAAAGCTTTCACCTGGGACGCCAAATACTTTAGAGACTAAATTATAAAGTGACTACGTGATGTTGTCTCTACAAGACTACCACCCCTATCAAATTTCATTACATCCCTATTTTAGCCTTACTTCCAATTTCTTGCTTTCACTACCCCTCTCACAGATAACATGAAATATTTCCATAGAAGAAATACATTGCTTACCATCTGAGGCCGTACAGCGTGACGCCAATTCCCAGAGGACTAGTCCCATGGCATACATATCTATTCTCAAAAACGCATCCCTTTGGAAGTTTATAGCACCTTCTAGTACCTCAGGAGCCATATACCTTCGTGTACCAACCTTGAGAGACAGGAAAGCATAAAAATTTGCACACTAAGCATCAACATGACCACAATTGCCACCCCAGCTGGCGCCCATTACAGTAACAGTGTAGACCAGTCCTGTTTTTTGTCAAAAATTAAAAATAGCCATGGTTATCCTCGCTTAGGACTAAGTCTCGGAAAATTTCTGGTATTCTTATATCCAATAGTAGGTAAGGGGAATTAGAAACAGTCGTATAGACTGGGCCCTATAAAGAATACTTACGAAGCAGTGTAATAGTAATACCTGACTGTATTTTAAAACAACACATTTGCCTAACAATTCAACATACTTGTCACTGCCATTCCCTATTTTCTTCTGGATTACAGGAAGGCCCCTATTCTCATTTTTTCATGTCAAAAATAATGATTACAGTTTCACGTAAGGATGTGAAGCTTGCTTATGTGTTTCTCCCCATGACAGGAGCAGTAAGAAAAAAATACCAAAGGAAAACTAGCTACCCAAAGTACAATTTACACCGAGGAAGCTACATGAAATCGCTTATACAAAACTGGCCGTTAAATGTCAACTTCGGGCCGCCCCTTCTTTTTGACCAGTCATTTATGAAATTATGCCATCTGAGTAAATCTGAACTGGTACGATGGCTGAACAAGACCTACACTGCTATTTAAACCTTCATGGTAACAGCTATGTTTCACTTAAACACTGTTACTGAGGTTTCATAATCTTATTGGAAGGATTTTATTTTTGTCGCTCAACCATGAACTGTGAAAGTTCTGCCTAAAATTAAATGTATTTAGTTTTCCAGAAACCGTACTGCTCTAAGCTCGAGTTTGTTATTTTAAAAGCACATGGCACTAAAACAGTTCCCTGCTGTGTGACAAGTGCTTGATTAGCACTGTTGTCATTTCAGGAAAGCGACTGTTGCTAGGTCAGAAAGTTAGAAACGGGCTGCCAGTATCGTTCCTCAATTTCCGAGCGGCATCTCGGAACAATTAATAAACTACAGAAAGACCACTCCTTCTTGTCCAAATCCTCCAGTAAGAATGAAAACACGGGGGGAGAGAGGCCGTGGAATGAGACTGGGGGTGGGGGAAAGGCTGTGATCTGCCATTCTCCAAAGACTTGTTTGATGTTTAGCCTGTGAGAAGAGAGCACAAATTGCCATCTTCATTAAAGGTCACCGAAAATAGGGCTGATGATGTAGTGTGCTGTGCGTGAAGAACGCCTGAACTATCGGGTTCCAGTCATGTGCAGTTAGCAGTTATATCGTTTATGTAAATAAACTGGTATTTACCTGTCCATGCGTGTCCCCTGCAGACTTTCCAGCCTCAAACTTTAAAGCTAGACCGAAATCAGCAATACAAGCTGTAAGATTATTTTTCAGCAGCACGTTCTTGCTTTTGATGTCCCTTTCAAGTGAAAGAAAAAAAGTTAGAAGTCTAGCACATAAAATACCATATAAAGTTCTAAGGAAGAAGTCATGTAATAAAACAAAGAACATTATAATACGGAAGGCAAGAAAATTATAGAGAAGCAGTTCACTTAAACAACAAAAGAATAACAACAAAGCCTAGGAGTTCACTTGCACACCTTTACTCTTATGGAAATACGAGACCGCAATTGGAACGATCACTCTAGGCTTAGTTTTAAAATACATAAAAATTTATAAGCATGTATGATACAGAAATAGAATTAAAATGTAGTTACTGCATACTCTAATTACAGCTACATTTTGTTTGTTTAAATAACAGGAAACAAAAGACTTTGAAAAAATCAATCTATCAATAGCTTTCGATACCTACCTCATTTAGGAAAAAACAGCGTAACACCACTTACAGTAAACGTTTCTGTCTGAAGGCATTCAGTATTACTTGAAGTCATATACATAAGCCTTTAAGTTGTTTCAAATAGCTATAAAGCCAATTATTTCATATACTGCAGAGGATACTTAAATAATTAACCATATAAAAAAAAGAATTTATGACATCAACCCCAATCACCACACCAAGTTCTATAAACCATCAGCAAGATTTTTGCTAGGCTGAGCAGATTTGCCTTACGAGGCTCCTGATAATTCTGGAAGGAAGGTATCACACAGTAATTATGTGAATACTTCCCATCTCTCCACATTTCATATCCTTCAACTCAAATACTGACAGTCACCTGCAAACGTGTCACATATACTATACCTATGTGAGATGGCAGGTTTATGTCCATCTTTCAGCCCCGGTATATCCTCGTGAAGATAAGCCAAGCCTCTAGCCATAGTCTGAGCGATGTGACATAGCTCGTTCCAAGAGACCACATTAGCCTTGAGAAAGTCTGTTAGCGAACCCTGCAGAGCAGAAAAGAAAGCCAATTACAGGATCGCTTCCCTTCCCAGCTACTCGTAAAGAACACTTCTAGGCGGCCTCCACTGTTAAAGAGCACGGTATGTCTGTCTGCCTCTGTTTTCTGATAGTCCACATAGTTACGCGCATACATACGCAACCGACTGCCAGTTCAAACAACAAAACATCAACCTGTGCATCACCTCCAGCCCGTGAACAGAAGCAAGACGCACCTACGCATCCCCTCGACAAGCAAGCAGCCCAACGAACTCGAGTTCAGCGGCACGCTTGCCAACGAACTGCGCTTAGCTGCCCGCGTCAGAAACGGGAACTAGACTTCAGATATTTCAGTTCTTTATTAGACAGCCCTGCCTTTGCAAGGGTGATCTATAGTCTTCCAGGCACAAGAAACTGCAGGTTAGATTCGCCTTCAAGAATCCTGCTGAGCTGTGTACGTCTCTTCTCGAAGACCTTTAATTGACTGTCCAAGTCTTTCTTTTCTTACAGACCAGCAACAGCAAACTCCAGGTTCACAATACAGTTTCAGAGTGAAATACACCCTCCGAATAAAGAGATTAAGTAAAAATCTAGTCAACATAGAGCACTTCTCTTCAAACGCACTTCCACAGCCCACTCTATACACACGTTTTCATGGATTTGCGTATTATCCAGTTTGTGAGAAGTCGCTGTGTGAAAAGTCAACACAAAAGGGAAAAATGAACAAAGCGCCGTCAAAGTGTAGAGGCTACGCTTTAAAAATAGAATTTAAAAAAAAATATCGTATTTTCCATCGGTCATCTCAGATGCCATCGTTCCAACAGTAACAAGATTTTTAAAACTTAGACAAAAAAACCCCAAACGAACCACCAAAAAATGGCAATAACTTCTCAGCAAGGCAAATTGGCTTGTTACTATCTACTCGATCGTGAAGATCTGTCAAATATTTTAAATACTTGGATAGTTTTAGTCTTCTAAATGATTAAAGCGGAGGCATAAGTGGGACAAAAGTGCCAGAGGAAGAATGTAATATTCGATGCTAGAAATATGATCTATGACCTACCCTTCACGCCCTAGCGTATATCCATATTATACAGATCTATATTTTCTCAAATCTGCTACAGGTAACATCTTCCAAATGCCTCTCTGCCTGTGCCAGTGCTAAATTTAAGTTTGGGGCATTTTTTGCTCTTTGTACATAGCTCTGCAACCATTACATGCATTTTTTAAACAAAAAAAACCCCTAAGTGGACAGAATAGAACAGTGAGCATATCCCCAATTACATAAGTTTCTGTTTCTTACTGCGGTTATCAATACAACTGATACACATTACTTCACTCTTACAGACACAAATCAGCTAACACAAGCGGAACAAAAATAAACTCCACAATCTTTGCAAGATGGAGTTTGTTTAATTTAGGCTGATTTAGATGGGGGATATTCAAAAATACACTTTCTAAAAAGCAAAACGATAGAATAAATTTTGGATTGTTTTCTAGAACAACTCCTCTATCAAGTAAAGACCGATGACATCTTTCTCAGCTGGCTGAAAATAAATTTAAATAAATTCATATCCAATGAAAAGAGACAAGCTAAGAATAAGCAAAAACTTTTATTTCTTAACTGTCTGAAGTTCGCCTTTGGGACAGATATCCAAGGCTGTTCTCCCTCTACCATAATCATTAAAAAAAAAAAGAAACTACACCGAGAACTAAACGTACCTTTTCATGAAATGCTGTGATTAACCAGAGATCGACATCAATGCTAGTGCCTCGTTTCTCTGCACCGATGAACTGCAAAATATTGTCATGCTTCATTCCAGGTAAACTGTAAATTTCATATTCGTTCTGCCACGACTGTTTGTCCTTTAAACAAAAGAACACATGAAGCCAGGTTAATACCATAATCATGAGAATAAAAGGTATTTCTCCAGACAGGAGTTTCTTCCTATAATTTACTGTGCATTTGTAAATAATCTGTCAAAATGACTAAAACTTTTTTTTTTGCCAGACAGCATTTACTACCTGAAGGAAAGATAGCCCAGTGTATGCTATTAACATTATGAGGCTGATTATTTAAAAGTTACAAGTGTTTAGACTAAATNCAAATTCTTCTCAACTGATTGAGAGATGTGTGAGAGCTGCTTAAAACTATTCATGCCAAAGGTGTATTTTTATGACTAGAAACACATAAATTTCACATAGTTCACGTTTCAGTAATACAGTCGCTGCATTAAAATACCTGGTTTAGTTCAGTAAAACTCGGCTTGCACATTTTTCAGCTCACGACATTTCCTGCATTTAAGAATTTCTCTGAACTATCTAGATTTACAGTATATATTGAAAATTCTCTAACATAAAAGCCTCTTACTGTGACTAGAAAAGCTGGTTTAACATTAGGATATTACAAGCAACACAGGACACTAAAGACTCTTGCGTACCTGGATAGGGAATATTTTGACTGCAACATACTCATTTAGCAGTTGAGCTTTCCACACACATCCAAATCTTCCCCTAGCTTTGATCTCCAGTAACTGCAATGGCTTCAAACCCATCAACGGTGAAGGTGGTGGTGGTCCAGGATCCTGAAATCAGGTGGAAACCATTAATTAATTTTGCTATTATATGTGCTATCTATGATGACAGCACTAGAAATAAAGGCTTGCAAACTGAAAGAGACTTGGTACCATATACCCAACCCTCTTGCACAAATTCCCCCAAACAAACCAGAAACAAAACAGCAACCCTTCTCCCCAGGAAAGAAAAACGAGATTGTGAAACATGCTCAGAATTAATATGCAAGCGACAGCATAACAACAGTTACAGTGTAAGTCTGGCTAATCAGGTGTAAAAGCACAGCAGAAATTAAGGAATAAAGATAATCAAGCTTTACTTGTTACCTTTTTTAAGTGACAGAATTAAAATGAGCACCTTTGATACATTTAAGGGTTTTTTTTTTGTTGTTTGGTCAGTTGACATACATGTGACCTGTTTAATCCTTTACTTCGACGGCCTGGTGACTTGACTCTACCCGGCCACAAAGTCCATTTCCACGGGACTAACGCTGCACCCCCCCCCGCAGCCATCAGCCGGGAAGCAGCAGATGTCTACGTTAGCGATTTGGTTGGGGGCAGCAGTGCAGAGCTGCAGTGAATCCCCTCACTCTCTGCAGTTACCACCTACTGGCCCACTTCTCTGAGCCCTCCAGCTGATACCAGCACAGCTCGACTTCAGAAGCTCCACTGCTTCCTGGGGCCGTAAGGATGCAAACCAATACGTGGGCAGGAGAGACAAGGTCTTCCCGGACATACCTAGTGTTTTTTCCTTCAGAAACTACTGAACCACATGCATAGTGCAGACGTTTGGCACAGGAAACCAAACATCATCATCTCCACAGTCAGCCCCTCCAAGCCACGCGAACGGCGGTGTGAGGAGCCACAGCACCGATGCTTCAACCTACTGATCCACTTCTACTGCTCCCAACTTTTGCTAATGTACGTAGCCAGTCAGTTACTGAAATTACTTGGCTGTACCCCACAAGCAGAACCGGAATGAAATTTAAGATACCGTCTTGCCACATCTTACAGCGTTTATACTTTACTGAGGGGCTAGCACCACGATTCCTTTTCAAATAGGACAGCACAAGCTGGGAAGTACAACTGCGACTGAGATAGAGCCTCCGTAGAGCTATCCATATAGCCACCAATCTCACTACAGATTTGAACAATTTCTCTTTCTGGGAAAGACAAAGGGATAGCTTATTGAATGGCTCGTATTTCCCATTTTATACATCTCTTACATATTCTGTATCGTACACATTGTCTGCATGTAACAAGTAGATTTTCAACTTTATTGTCAAAGATGCACTTCTTTCCAGGCTGTTCTTTTCTCTCCAACCTACCACGTTACATTAGCTTGTACCTATGTAAGCTTCTTTCCTACTGTGAACAAACGCACCAGGCCCATTTATTTGTGCCTTTGCACCAAAGAACATTACCCTACGCACAGAGCCAGAGAAACAGTCTCTGCCGTCTGACCCCTGTTTTCTGCAGGAAAGTCAGTCAAGTTCTGGCACGTAGTGGTCACTAAGCAGAATCAGCAATACTGTCCCCACAAGAAACAGCTCCACCTTCCTTCCACGCCCCCCCCAATTAGTTTAAGCCACAACTCGTTGCTCATCAGCCCAAATTACTGGAGAGAACTGCAAATGCCAATGCCAGCGGTGATAGCATGGGGGGCAGACTGCTAGACCACAGATGGGAAGAGGGCGAACGGCTGCTGTTAGCGGCCGTGCAGGTCTATGGCGACCACAAAATTGTACCCCAAGTTTCAATATGGCATGTGAAAGAAACAAGCACACAAATGAAGGTTAGCCATCGCTTTTAAATTATATCCACGCTGCAGAATACAGCCAAAAAACCCTTAAAGTCTACTGCTCAGGAAGACCTCCAGAACATACACTTGGCTTCTCTATTTTTTCCCAGTCGCAGCTGTAATGCTGTCTTAAAGAGAAAGAATGAAAAACACTGGAGTAGTTGCTTCTACAAAACAGATGAGAGTACTCAATAGTTAAGTATTTGAGCACTTCAGTTCGCAGCAGAAAAGTCTTGTGCACATTAAAGACGTTTTCTGAACAGCTCTGGTTTTAAGTATACTTTGCTATTGTGAGAATGGAGACAAGTGCTTCTGTATCCAACACACGTTTTGCGTAAGTGCAGGAATAAATAACCATTCTCTTGTTTCTTATTAAGCAACAAATACATCCTTCAAAAAGGACAAGTTTTAGAGAGACAGATTTATAGCAATTTAAAGAAACTAGATTTAAATTCCACATTAATACCTGTAAAAGGAAATATAATGTTTGAAATTCAAATTAGAGACACATTACAATGCTATCCTCAAAAAAGCATGAAATCCTTTTGCAAACATGACAGTAACAGATGCTCCAAGTTGTTACATCAAAAATTGCTGGGTTTGAACTGGACAAGCAGCAATACAGAAAATGAAGTTTAACACTTCAGTTTTTCCCTCCCGTGCTGCCTTTCATTCAGTGCCAAAGCCCTTTATGAGTATTTTGGGCACCAGGGAAATCACTGTCCTCAATTTGTTACAGTTACA
>VZTL01049110.1:18196-33242 GCA_013400535.1 Scopus umbretta | reverse complement strand
TTTTTTGAATGAAGCATGCAATACTGAGTTTTAAACACCAGTTTTATTCACAAAACAGTATCAACTGTTTTGATCAGTTTATTTAAAGAAACAGCCATATTAGGTTATATAATTGTTTAGTTTAGATGTCACGTTCAAAGTCTAAGTACTTTTGGGGTACTTTGAGCAAGAAAACGTACCTACTGAAAAACCACAACAGCACAATGCTAAATGGAAGAAGGTTAGTGTTTAGGTTAGGGTTAACTGGTGAGTTATAAACCAACAGCTGTTTACTCTGGAGCATGATCCTTTCGAAGCTGCATATTGTTTGGGACTTTATGCCTTGGGGTTAAAATCCAGCCTGGTCGAGGTATGCTGCAAATTCTCACACTGACCGAAGGCCCGCTTGTAGATTCTGGCAGAATATTAGAAAGGAGAAGAGGATGCCTGAAAGTAAGCGTTAGCCTGATTAAGCTCAGAAAGAGAAACATACTGGTTAGCATGCAGTTTCTGTCTTGCTTTGTGACAGTATACAAGAACATGGGGATGATAATTTAAAAAAAAAAAACAAAAAAACCCACAGGTATTAGGACAAGTGCTTAAAATACACTTTCTCAATTATTACTATTATAATATCAAACCTTTTTTATCTCCATAGTGTTTAAACTTTGCAGCTGCCATTCAGTGTTTTTCCCCCAATTGCTGTTGGAAACGATCTGTTCTTAGTTTAAGAATAAAGAATATTAGTAACTGGATTTTTTTCTAACTTAAATTACAGTTTTAATTTGGAAGCTATTGATTTTAACTTCTAGTTGTGCGCAGATGAAAACGCTCCATGCAATACTTCATGCTGTTGATTGTTTATGGTTAGTCCTTACATATCTTGAGCTTTCTGCTTGGAGGGTATATAAAGAAGCAGTCTGCTAATCCCCAGTTCTTTCTGTTAATCCTATTAGAAGGTACAACAGTGATGAAGGTACAACAGTATTTGAAATGTACACAGCAAACATCTCAAAGGGCTCCAGTTACAACAAATAATTTCTTTCTCTTGTTTGAGTTCACGTCTGTGCATGTTCTACTTGCATTGACTCTGGAGAGTCAATGAATGAAGACATGTCTCCATTGAAAGGCAGACAGAATTTTTAGTCTAACTAAAATTCATTTATAAATAATTTTGTTAAATTAGGTATCCAGACAGGATGACTGAACAATAGAGTAAGCTTGACAAAAGCCCATGCACTATTAGTTGGTAGCTAATGAAATGTTTTAGGCAAAGCTAATGAGCATCACCTGGGTCCTAAGAGAACATGTGGTATTTCTCAGAATTCAGGTTTAGCTTTCCAGTAGATTAACCGATTTCAACCTGATAACCATTTAGAGATATTCCAGGTTGTAAGTACTTGGGATTTAATATTTTGGCAAGTGATCTAAAGGCACATGAGTCATTCTGAAACACAGTGTTCTACTTATTTAGCAAGATGCATCCTGCAGAACTGCTTTGCAGAAAGCCTTCAAGTGATTTCGACTTGAGTAAGAAAATCAGCAGATGTTAACTCAAATGGAACCGTGACTTGAGGAGTTCAGAATGCGGTTAGGGAGTAATGTTCCATTTCTGTGAAAATTCATGAACAGTGGCTTATCGTTAAGTTAACGTATGGAAAATATGTACAGAATGTATTGAATGCTGCTCCTTGATTTATGAGGGAAAGGAACTCCAGACCAAGCAGTTGTAAAGATGCAAATACTCAGGACGCATCACTTTTTGCACAGTGTCGCTACGGTAGCCAACCATTTTGTTTCAGATCTCAGGTGTGTGGATCACCTGAAGGGCCGAGCAGTCTATTGGTTCTATAAATATCTCATTAAAAAACAAGGGAGCTTCATGGATAGATAGAGACCCTACCTTATAAACCAAGAGTTGTGAACAAATGTGAGGTATCTCAGGTGGAAGTATAGAGATCGTTATATTTGAAAACTGAATTGATGAATACAGGAGCGCAGATCTACAAATCTAACATGAAAGATCTGACACCTTTTGAAAATAAGAGAATAATAGGAATATAACTTTTTTTCTTCCAAAATTGGACTAAATGATGAAGCATCTAGGAAAATGACCTGTTGCGATGATAATAAAATTCTTGCGAAAAGAACCTCTAAGCAGAATCATAAAAGCAGATGATGAGGGAAGGGGTATTTTAAATTTAGTTGTAAAAATTACTTTCAGAGTCCATGTGCCAGTAGAAATACTGTTTGAGACTTCCTAGAAGCGGGCAGGGTCATAGCGATAGGCTAATTTGACGTCTCGCTTTTCCCAGCATCAGTGTCTTAGATGGTTAAATTCCTTTGTTCTTATTTTGGGCAGTTCTTTCAGGAGTCTATTAGGCTTTTTTGTGATTTGCTGTAATAACTACCGTATGCAGAACCATCGACTAGCATACCATGAAACCTGAAATTGCCTGTGTGAAGTGCAATGTGCTCTCATTTCTGGCCATAGCAAATACCCACGAGGACAAGGAGACTGAGACTACTCCGTATATAATGGATGCCCAGATCTAGCTGTAAGAGAGTTCCTAACCACGAACTTTAAAACAATTTTCTTAGAAAGGACACATAGAACAAGAGGAAGATTGATTATCACCTTCACAAGAGGAGGAGGAAGTGGAAGTTTTCTTTTAGGACAAACAAATCTACTGGTGGTTTATGGTCTTTCAGGAATACAATCTTGGAACTGTAGTTAAGAACTCATTTCTCAAAATGGCTTCGTTGACGTTTTGGTGAAGGTGATTCTCCAGTAGCATTAAAACAGCTCATTCCTGTAGTAAATATAGATGTCAGCAAGTCTTTATGACTTCGCACAGGCAGGCCTAAATCCTGCACTGTGAACGCAGAAGCAGTATAGTCCCATTGGAACAAAGACAGTTCCTGTTTTACTGCCAAAGGAATTCATGTTAGTTGTCCAGGCATGATGATATCATTAGTAATGATGGGGACTGAGCTACTGCTTCTCTGTCAGTACCAGGGAGATGGCAGCTATGAACGGAAGAGTTGGTGACAAGGTACTGGACATGAGGGCAGTCAAAGGGGATGCTTGTTCCTGGACAGGTGCCTGCTTAGCATCCTGCTAGGTTTCTAACACTATAAAAACAGAATCAATGCTCACTTCTTTACAGCAGTTTTACCAGAAAGACTAATCTGTTCCTTAGAAGAAAATGGTTTTTCACCATCAGGCTAGAAAGTAAGTGAATGCCACAAAAGTTGCTTAGCAGTAGATGTAAAAGGAGGAGGTAAGCAAGGGAAAAGACTACAGGTGAAACTTCCACCTTTCTGCTCAGAGGAGAGGCTATTCAGAGGTTTCCGTCAAGTTCAGTACACTTAAGCATGGAGCTTAGCAAAGAAACAAGAATCGCAAGTCCAAGTGCAGTGAAGTGATAAGCATCTTGGGGACTTGGTAGCGAAGGAGAGTTTCGGCAAACGACTAGCAGAAGTCTCCTGCTCCCAGACCCTGGTCCTCCTGGGGGTTTTCAGCTACGCAGACACCATCTGACGGAGAAAAACTCTTATGCAGTGAGTGAATGCAATCCAGGAAGTTCCTAGAAAACGGTCACTAATCAAGTCTCATTTAAATACCGATGGGCCAGTGAGTGTTAATCCTGCACTTGACCTGCTTACAAGCCAGGAAGAATGGGTGGTGAATGTGGCCACTTGGGCTGTAGTCCTCACAAGAGTTCAGGGTCCAGAGGAAGACTGGGAAAGTAAACAACAGAGCTGTTTGGACTTTGGACTTCAGGAAGAACAAAATTCTCCTTGTTTAGGGAATTGCTAGGTCAGTAGTAATTGCCTCAAAAGCTGCCACAAGTGGCAGAAATATCCCATGGAAGGGTGAGTTTTCAAAAAAGCTTAGTGAGAGCTCAGTAACACATGTTGATGTGCAGGAACAATCTGTCATGTAGTTAGACTGGGAATTTTGACACAAAGCCTTTCCCTGATGGCTAGACAAGAAGCTTCCCCATAAGCAAAGGAGAGGATATAAGAAGTAGAAACAGACAGGCGGCAAAGGAGGAGTACAAAAGCTTTGCACGTGTATTTGGGAACAAAATCAGGAATGTCAAAGCTCAGCTGGAACTAAGACTAGGGGCATACAGGGTTACAAATACACTAATCACAAAAAATGTCCAGAGAAAATGCAGTTCCGTTGGTGGGTGGGGGAGACAACCTAGTGATGGGTGACGTGGAAAAGGCTGAGGGACTCTTCCCCCTCCCCGACCAGCGTTCCCAAGCAAGGTTTGTTTCCAAACCTCTGTAAAACAGTAAGGTTTTGGAAAGGAGGCAATAAATAGTGAGGGAGCAACAGGGTAGGAATGACAGAGAAGCTGGATGAATGCAGATCCGTTGGCTGTACTGGGATTCAGCTAAAAATCCAGGTGGAGTTGGCTGATGTTATTTGTCTGTCGTTTATGGGAAGTTACAGCAGTTGGAGGAGCTTCCTGATAACTGGAAACATGCTAATACTATGCCTGCTTTTAAGGAAGAGGACGAGGAGAAAGAGAAGCCAGGGAACTATAAGCTAGTTGGTCTCACCTCAGTCACTGGGAAGACAGTGGAGTATCTCATCTTGGAATCCATTTCCAACCATGTAAAAATCGCAAAGGTGATCCATGAGGAACAGTCAGCACAGATTTAGCGAGCGCAATCCATGCTCAGCCAGCTTGATTGCCTTCCAGGATGAAACGAATGCCTATGGGAATGAGCGGGGAGCCGCAGATGTAGTATACCTTCACTTCAGTAAGGCTTTTGACACCACCTCCCACAGCATTCTCGGTTCAAAGTCGAAGTAGGTGGTCACACAAAAAGACTGTTAGATGGAATAAAAACTGGCCAGACCACTGACCTCAAAATGTAATAATGGGTTGACATCTGGTTGATTGATGGCCATTAACATGCGGAGTATCCTGGTATCAGTATTGGAGTTGATACTCCTCAGTATGTTCCAACAGCAGCCTGAATGCGACTTTGCTACAACAGTTTGTTCTCTAAGACAAACTACATGATTCAGAGAACTGGGGCCAGCAGACTATGGGACATTATCGTCCCTCTACTCCACGCTTGTGAGGTGGCATCTGGAGCATGCCTGGCCTGGAGCCCCCAGGTTTGAGACGAATGTTGAGAACACAAGAGTGGAGGACTACCAAGATGGTGAAGGGCCTGGAGTACCTGATCAGTGAGGAGAGGATGAGGGAACTGGGCTCGTTTAAGCTGACGAAGATGAGGTGAAAGGGTGATGTAAAAGCAATCAATGGTTATTTGAAGAGTACTTACAAGGACGATGGAGATTAACTGTTCTGGGTATTGGCAGACAAAGTAACAGCAGCAAGGCCACAAGTTGTGGCGTGGGAGGTCCAGATTAGACTCCTGGAAAACTTACAGGAGAAAGGTGCAACAACAGTGGAATAAGTTATCTGGAGAAGCGCTACAGTCTCCATCCGTGGAGTTTTTTCAGGACGCTGACCTATCTAGCCTAGGCAATAGTCCTGCACTGAGTGGGAGACTGGACTAGAGACCCCCTCCAATGAGCGTTTTTGTGATCTGGGAAGCTTCATAATATACAAGCAATGGGTCAGGAACGCTCTCAACCAGAATCCCCTTCTGAAATAGAATATACTAATTTTTTTCCAGGAGAAAAAAAAAAAAGGTCTTAATATACTGTATTTAGGTGCCCTTCTCATGAATAACATACAATCTTGAACTGCACCATTTTTCAGCCTCAGAATAAATCCTAAACTAGAATGATCTTCCAAAAAAAACCCCACTATCCTATATCCCTTTGCAGCATCTAAAACCGATGGCGGTTATCAAAACAGACACTGCTAGCAAACGCAGCCGTATCCTATCGGCTGAGGAATGGAGGGATAGTTGCTGGTTCAGTCATTTATAACACCCAGCTACAAAGAAAGGAGACCTGGGACAGCAACGGGGAGGTGCGCGTGTTGGATTCGCTTGGTTAAACTGCTGTCTTTGGGTTGGCTTCTACAGATCAGAATTAAAGCATTAAATATACAAAGAAAAACAAGAATATTAACTCGTAAGGATCACTTGCATGGTCTGGAAGCTTTCCCTGTGAAAAAGATTGTGTTTGCAAAAAGGACCGACTGCCTCTAGCCCTTTCGACAGATAATTCCGTTTTTCTGCAATCCCTTGCTGTATTGCCTGTTAGACACTCAAATACTTGAATAATGTTTATTTTCAATACCAGTACTGTGTCCTTCTCAAATACATTTAAGTAAAGGTCCTTTCCGTAATTCCTCTTTTCAGGTACAATACTTGTGGCTTTTATATGGGACGAAATCCTTCCTCGGATATCCTCAGACATCAAATTCTGAAATCTAGCAGTACTACATTAAAAAGTACTTTCAACATCTGCAGATACGAAGCTTTCAGAAAACTGCTGACATCGACTTCCACGCCACCTTTCAGTTGTATTTTCAGATTTCATGATTGAAATATTTGACTTACAACTTTGTATTCAAACACTTATTTTGTAAGAGCGTATTGGGATTTTGATAATATCTGCCAATGTTTTCAGTTAAGCCATGTGAATGTAAAGGACTGTTAAAACATTGAAACTTTGTCACTTTAGCCATAAGTGCCATTTGCTGACCTTTATTACAACAGCATGCAAAACGAATTTTAGAGAAATACCCAGTCCTTTCAAGGTTTGATTTTGTCGGATTTCTTCCCATAGAAGGCACCTGCAAAAAAGAGGCTGAAGATTTCATTCTTGTAGTGACTTCATCATATTCCTACTTGCAATATACATACCTCCGAGAGGAAGAAAGGCTCCACTCCTCCCTAGAAGAGTCTCCACAGCTCTATTCTAGAGGTACCCTACACCAAAAGTAAAAGTCTGTATGTAGGACCAGCATTGTTTTAATTATACCCGAGCGCAGGTAAGTAACCCCTCGCTTCCTTTCCAGAAGGCTCTGCCCCATCCTGTCTCACTGTAGGCTACTGAGCGTTTGTTGTGGTTGGAAAAAGCGGTAATAAAATACCATAAAATTCTGTAGACACGCACATAAAAGTGCGTTTTGGGCAAAAAAAAAAAAAACAACCCTACTTTATCTGAGATTTCTGCTGCTGCTTCACATAGTAAAACAGACACAGTGTATAGGGATGAATCATATGGAACTTGATTTGTACTTGGTTTTATGAACGCTTATCAGATATTTTTCTTGAAATAAATTAATCTGCAATACAAGAGAATAAATAAGAGCTAAAGCCACCACAGGAAAGCTACGTACCCAAACTGGCACAAACACGCCTTTCCAGCGGTAGCTGAGGCGAAGAGCACCGATAGGCACCATCCCCTGAAGTTCTCTTTCTAGAATGAGGTTTCTTCTTCCGGATGCCTTGTAATATTTATATACACCGAAATATATTTTTCAAATTTAAGACTAAATTCAGTTTTTAGTCACTAGGTTGGAAAGGAGAGATGGTTCACAAGTTCTACAAAGATCTCAGTAGTAAGCCTCTCGACTCATTACCCAAGTCACCTTGCAGACCATACTCTAAGACAAAGGAAGGGCGTCAGGGTTTTTTTTCACAGTAAAATTATGAACCAAGTCTTAAACAGCTACTGTTGTCAGCTGTCTTTTTTGCAACAGTTCGGGACGTAAATGTTTTCATGTAATTTCTTACTTGTTGCAATAAAATCTTTTCTCATTTTAATTTTCCAAGGTACCTTTAAGATTCTATTGCAGAATGAAATCGACTGTTTGAACGTGCTTTTCACAGAAAAGAGTCTTATCCATGACCCTGTGTTTAGTCATTAAAATAAAGCAGCCTGCCAAAAACACGGAAGAGAACGAGAACTGCTGGCTTATCGTTCAGCAGCTCTTTGATACTACTGCAAGTAAGCCTACTAAAGGAAACTTACCTTTGGTAAAACTCTTCACCAGCTCACCGGGAGCCCGTAAGGTGCGATCCTTTAGCTGGTTTTACACTCATCCACTTACAACTCGGCCACGGAGGGCTGCTAGAACAGAAACCCGATGCACGAGACCTCTGAAAAACATGTACTGTTATACCATGTACTGCTTCTAAAACATGCTTTGGGAGGCTTCTACCTGTCACTTTCTTGCTTTTTATCCCTTTCACCTACTTTTAAAGTGATCCATCCCTTACAGATCACTTTTCCTCCCCTCCCTGGGACTTTGCCTTCACTGGTGTACTCAGGCCCAGTTTTTAGCCTCATTCCAGGACATGGCTTAGTGGACATGGTGTTGCTGGGTTGACGGTTGGACTAGATGATCTCAGAGGTCTTTTCCAACCTTAATAATTCTATGATTTCTTACGGAAATGAGCCTCACATAATGAACTGATTTGCATGTCGCCTTTGAGCCCATGAGGCCCGCAGGGTAAAGGTCTCAAAAATAAACCATGAAGAGCATAAAAACGGGCGGCCAGGGAAAAGAGGAAGCAAAGATACAAACCTACAGGCAGCCAAGACTTGTTAGATCAGAGGCCCTACTTCCACGTCATTTTTGACGGCCTGCAAAAGCAAAGTCCATAAAGCAGAGGTCAGACCTGTATCTGTGTATCTACATTGTTTATTTTGGCAGAATGTACAGCTTTTAAAAAACTGGTATAAATCTGGGTCATTAACAAGTAGTTGCTCTATTTGTAGCCACTAGAATTTAAAAAAAATAAAAACACTAAGAAATGGGCAAGCCGTAAATTGACTAAATTAAGGCAAAAGCAAAAAACCAAAAGCAGCAGAAAGACTGAAAGCTAAAATTGTTTGGAATGGAAGGATTTCTGACAGGAGGGTGTAGTGAGGGGGTTGTTGGTCTCTGCTCAAGTAACCAGCGACAGGACAAGAGGAAATGGCCTCACATTGCGGCAGGGGAGGTTTAGATGGGATATCAGGAAAAAATTTCTTTCCTAAAAGAGGGGTGAGGCATTGGAACAGGCTGCCCAGGGAGGTGGTGATTCTATGAATTTGACTGGTTTTGGTAGTACAGACAAAAATCAGTATTCATTCNTTCCCCAAGCCTGGAGCGTTGCATGGGATTATGGTGACCCAAGGGCAGGACCCGGCACTTGGCCTTGTTGAACCTCATACAGTTGGCCTCGGCCCATCGATCCAGCCTGTCCAGATCCCTCTGCAGAGCCTGCCTGCCCTCCAGCAGATCAGCACTCCCACCCAGCTTGGTGTCATCCACAAACTTACTGAGGGTGCACTCGATCCCCTCATCCATTCATAAAGACATTGAACAAGGCTGGCCCCAAATGACTGCTTATGAAGTATAAGTGTTCCCAGAACACTTACAGATACCTTAAATACAAAGTTTCAATAAAAATAAAACTTGTAAATCCACACCAGATCCACACCAGACACTTCTCAATGCTACCTTCAGGGCTCATCCGGGTTTATTTCCGCCTGACCAAAATTAATCTTGCTCCACTGATTTGACTGGAAGCATCAGAAAATGTCTGCTCCTGGAGTTCTGCATTCGTACGAACCAAATTCTCCCTCTGGAGCTTCCTACTGCTCGGACGTAGCATGAGAGTAGTGAGGGGCACTGCGGGCGGTCCCACTGCCCTGTAGGTTCACTGTGCCCATCTGCCAGGGTACGTGATGGGTAATACGAAAAACAATAGAAAGACCACAGTCCAACAACTCAGATTTACACCAAAAAATCCCACAAACAAAAAAAAACCCAGTCCATTTTAACAGATGAACAGTGATTTAGAATCGTATGAGCCGCCTTTCCTAAACCACAGTGCCCAGAGTTTTAGCTGTCTCAAAATCTCACTAGGCGAAGATTCTCCAAATCCTGGTGCAAAACCTAAAGCATCACTCTGTACCCTCCTTTGTTACTCTGTATCCCCAACAAAAACATGCATATATTTCAATAAATGTATATACACATGCACTTAAACGGGCTGGGAAAGACATTCTTGCGGAATGTCTTGTTGCATAACATGCTAATCTTCATTTATTCAGCAACGGCAATAGCTCACAACGCTATTAAAGCCTCACGAATTTGACTGGCATTCCTAATGAATATCCAACAACGAGCGGTTATCGTTTTCACGTACCTTGAAACCAAACCAGATCCCAACGTGCTAAGCAGGGCAGAATTGCTCACTACTATTCCGAGAGTATAGGCTAGGTAAAGAAAACTGTTCATATACCAGCATAATGATACTGGAAAAAAAATTCACAAGTCACCTTCAAATGGAAATGGAACAAGTTCAGTATCAGACTTCCATTTGGGGGGAAAAAAAAAACACAACGGAATTTGCTGCCCTTGCCCCATGGCAAAAACTCTACCACGCAGAGATGCACCAGTGAAAGCTGCAGCAGGCCTAAGCTCGTGGCGATCTAAAGCCAGATTCCTACGTATCTAAAGCCAGATTCCTACGTTTGGGATGTGCCGCAGACTAATTCTGTCTTACAGGTGCCCTCCACACAAGTTCTGCCCTTTTATTCTCTCATCCAGGTACATGACGAAAACAGCCTCCCTGGTCTTTATTTGTTATAGAAAAGAGCGCTAAAACGGAAGGGACGTCCGCTCGGAGCTGCCAGCCGCTTGCTGAAGTAAAGGACTGAGAGCTGCAACACAGAGTCGGTTGTGAGATACAAAAATCTTAGTTTATTTAACAATGTTGTTAACATTTAATACAAAGACACAAGCCAGTTCTCTTTCAGGACTTTACAGACATTATTCCATCTCCTCTACCACCCAAACTCTGCTCGCAGAGAAATAAAAGGGATAGCACTGAACCAATAAAGCAGTTCTTGAGGGGCGTTAAATTTAGCTTTGATTTTAATCCTCAGCCAATCCTATTTCCCTTTAATTGAACTTTGTAACATTTCTATTTCCATTCTACTCCACCGACTCAATGAACAGGTAAAAAAATACGGAAAATTCTAGGACAATCTAAAATTCCGTTCTACTTACAGTTTTATTTCTGAAGTCCTAGAATTCCTACAAAGGCTCCTTTGAAACACCCCCCGATAGTCCCATTCAAGTGTTAGATGCGAGAGGTTTTATTGTTTTTTGTTTTTTGTTTTTTTTTTTTAAATAACCCCATAGTGGTCACAAATGTGAAACCCTGTTTTAAACATCTATAAAAGCATTTACAGACCTAGATGTCTAAGCTTAGGTCATCGAAAGAAAGGTTAACTCCCGATAGTCACTGCAACGCCTTCAGTTTTACAGCTTATCCTGGAAGTGCCACAAGAGGAATCTGAAAAATACAAGACACCAAGTTTACATAATTGGCATTCAAATAAAAACTTCTTAATCTTTACAAAGTAGCAGCCATCCGTTGTTTGCAGTCACAGAGGACAGCACTTCACCGCAAACGCACTCCTTTTCAGAAGGGTCGTGCATCTTTGCCTTCAGCAGCGGCTCTAAACTCGGGTCAGCTAAGGACAGCAGGCGCTTACAATCCGCGCTTGTACGCCTGTGCCCCGGAAGACCCCGTCGCCCCGCTACACACAGAGACGCCGGTTGCTTCGGAACAGTTACTGCAACCTCGTGATGTGACGGACAAAACACCGCTTATTGCAAGACCAGTGGAAATGTCCCACATCGACCGTCAGCAAGTCCTGCGGGAGCTTCAGCGGGCAACTGTCCCATCTCATTTGGGTAACGAGCAGCGACATGCGACGTGAGCGTCCCACAAGGGCATCGCTTTAGAGGCAGGGCGGCGCGGTGCTCTCTAAAGGATCACCAACAAGATGTTCCTGTAGCTCGTTTTTGCAGTTCAGAAGGTTAAAAGGGCTGAGCTGCTCCACAGAGTACCGAGATCACAGCACCTTCCTCTCTGCCCCTATTTTCAGCGCAGAACCAAGCCACCCTCACGCTCAAACCTGTTAGCAGGGTGATTAGCCCAGATCCACAAGAGCTGTTCCTGTCGCTGCGCGCCTTCACTTGTTTATCGCTGCCGTATATCCTAGGTTTTGGAACTCAAATTACATCACCGCACTCGGGCTGGTGGTGACTTTAAAAAGGCCCAACGCACCCCCAGCTCCCAAACTGCTACCTGGAGTGATGCCGTTGCAACACCCGACACTGCACGTGTGGATCACGATCTGCCCTGACGGGGATCAGCTCCGCAGCTCCAAGCAGCAACAGCTGAGGAGCAAGCAGCACGACTCCCTGTCCAGTCACCTCTCGCAGCATTAATGTCCCACAGGCACCTGCCGCGCCGTGGAAAGCGCAGAGCAAGCAGCAGGAGGAAGTCCACTGACCCAAACTACTTCCTACAGGATGCGTTCTGCTAGAAGATCAGTTGACGCCACTTCCACTAGCACTTTCAGGCTCCTTAGAGATCTGCTACCAGCCACTAACTCTCCTTAATCCTGCTCAAGTTTAAACCAGGACAATAAGCATTCAAATTTCTATCTTCAACACCACAATTTTTTTTATTTTTTTTTTTTAAATAAATCATGGACCGAAATCATCTTGGAGATGGAGTCGGAGCCAAGCTTTCCATTCACTAAGAGTCACCCCATCTACAGCTGAAGAGTTTTCCTGAATTTTAAAACGCATCCTTTATCAAATACGGTAACCACCCAGTGGCAAGGCAAACAGTATCTTGACTTTTTTTGGAAGAAGAACTCTCTGTAGCACTGCAAAGTCTTTCCCAGGGTAGGAAGAGCAACTGAAGAAAAGTTTGAGCTCTTACCCCAACCACTACATACTGACTCAGGACCAGTGGCAGCGCTCGAGATCGGTGAGCGAACGCAGGGCTACTCAGAGACTTTCAGAACTGCAGGAGTATTAACAGCAACGAAGTAAAATAAGCAACGGAGGAGGAAAGCAGATGCGCACCACCCCTCCACAACAGCCCTTCTCGCTGACACTGTAACCCCTAACCAACTACTGACCCATTTCCATTGATTTTTTTTCAGCTTGTCGTCTTCCTATGTGTGGCTCTTTCCTCCCCTGCCCCTTCCCTTTTTTCTCCCCCCGAGCTTTTTGCTCTCTGCCCCACAACTGCTATCTCCAGCATTTCAAGTGGGACAGTTCCGCGCTTACTTCAAGGCGGGAGCTGGCAGTCTCACTTCCTAGCGCGGCAGAAGAACCGGGACAACGCACCCGCCGCTTGAGCGGCATGGGCAAACCGTGCGCTCGCGAGCGCTGCCGAGGCAGGGGTGGAATCACAACCCCGCCGTGCCTGCGCGTCTCCACACACACAGCCCCAGAATAAGCTGCTCTTCCTCTCCCACCCGGCACCGGCGAGGAAACGCTGGCACATCTTGTAGGGCCGCTGAGAGGAAAAAAGCGGTACAGGCGACGGCAGGCAAAAGGGTGCACTAGCACAACCACCTAAGCAGGGTGTTGTCTCTAAGTTGTGCGCTTCTGACAACAATCCCATTCAGATCGCTCGGTAACTTTACCGGGAACTGTTCCTGCTCCACTTACAGTGAAGGAAGAGATGGACTTGCGGCGCTGTGAAGTGTTCTGCCCCCTTGAAAGGCCTGGGAAATCTTGCACACTAAGGGCAAAATAACGGATACTAAGGACAGTAACTTCCCAGCAATGGCTGCAGCGTTCATATATCAGCATTTAAAAGCCTCTGAGACCAGACAATTCTTAAATTTACCAAACAGCTGACCAGTCTTCCAGGCAGGCACGTCCACGCAGGTTACTCCCACAGCGTGATGGTTTACACCAACAGGCAATTTTGGACAGATCACTGAACATCCTCCCATACTTGTGATAACTACAGCTACCTTTTCCTTCTCTAAATCACCGTCACCCTGTGCTATCACAAGATACTTCCCGTAGGAGTTTTGGGATCATTTGCATTACACAGAGGTAATAAGTACAGAGGTGGAAGGCTCTGGAGGAGTGAAAAGCGCTGGTGTTGGAAAACAGAAGAACTTACAGCAAGCATACGTGTTCCTCAGTGATCGACTTCCGCGTCTTCAAACTGCCCTGCAACTACTGGTGCTACGTCCACCTCCATCCCATCTGAAAAAGAACAGCCAACGCAAGCGGATGATGTTAGCACACGAAGGAGAGCGGGTGCCCTCTGTTGACAAGAGATGGCCAGAGCAGAAAACTCCTTTGCTGAACTCCTGAAAGTGGCCTAAGGAGGCTGATGTGCTTCACAAGTTTGTGGGTTTGTTCCAGCTCCATCAGTCAGACACTTAAAGATGTCACTGCTTCCTACGACCTCGTCTCACCCCATCTTCTTAAAAAGACTTAAATATTGCATTTAAACCATTTCATTTTCTAAATGAGGTTTCCGTGTAACAAACGGCATGATTCCTTTTAATAGCTTTAATTACGCTCTAACAGAAAGAGGCTGGATCCTGTTCTGAAACTGCTCTCAGCCATCATAAAGTTGAAAAAAAGAACAACTGCTCTTTGCTACCTCAAAAAATAACAGAATTCTGAAACTGAGCATCCCTGGGGATATTAATAATTGTCGCACACCAAGAAGCAGTACCGTAACAAAAAAGATTAGGAAGGCAAGTAAAACAGATGAAGACAGCTTTGAGACACGTGACATACTTGCCGTTCAATTTGTTCTAATTTTCAAAATTTTGAGGGTCAGAAACCTAACAATTTTCAAAGGAAGGGCACTGCTAAAACACTTTCTTATATTCTTTAGTAAAACAAAAACATTTCTTACCTTCAAACTCCCTTATCGAGTCTTCCGTTCTCACTCCAGCCATGTTGTACTGACTGCTGACAGACTGGGCTAACATGCCTTCTAACCTCTCCAGAGTGGCCTGACCTTCCGCGGTTAAATGTGACAATCCTTCTTCGTAAGTGTAAAAGGTCGGGATGTCACCTTGTTCTAGCTCTGCGAAAACAAGTGCATGTTTATCAGACCCGAGTTGAGGAGCCTGAATCAAGCAGGAGTGGAGCTTGTTCAATGTCTTTATCAATGATCTGGATGAGGGGACCGAGTGCACCCTCAGTAAGTTGGCAGATGACACCAAGCTGGGTGGAAGTGTCGATCTGCTGGAGGGCAGGCAGGCTCTGCAGAGGGATCTGGACAGGCTGGATCGATGGGCCGAGGCCAACTGTATGAGGTT
>VZTL01049110.1:1521-13602 GCA_013400535.1 Scopus umbretta | reverse complement strand
CCCCCCCCCCCCCCAATTTACATGCTGTAACCTGTTTCCCCCCATTTGCACTTTCATCTCTAACCACAGTGAAAGACAGCACAGGTTGTCACCACTGGGCTGCTGCCTCCTTCGCATCAGAGAGATCAATGTCTTTCTAGCAGCTGAGAAATCAAACCCAAGCTGGTTCCGGGTGTCTGTGAGCAATGAGGTCACACAGCAAACAGAAATACTGAGGGGCAGAAAGCAAGACAGCCGCTGCGTGCAAAACCCAGCATTCACAAGTTTTTGGAGGGATAAAAGCAATGAAGAGGTCACAGAAGAGTCCTCGCCTCGGGAAATCGGGCTGAGAGCAAGAGCTAGGGACGTGGGAGCGAGGAATTTCTTTCCCAGCCTCAATCGGCCAGTTCTCGACGTGTACAGCCGCTGCCATAGAGTCAGTGCGTGGATCCAAAGCCACATTGTCCTCCTGGGTAGCCGGTTCTCCCACAGCACGACGCTCCTGCAGACGCTGGCGTTTTCTATTCATTACCAGCAAGCAACTCCAGCAAAAGCTCTGCGACGAGCTCGAAACATGTCGGGAAGAAGCCGGCAGACTCGTATGCGCCTCGCACAGAAATTTATCGAGTTACAAGGAAACTCAACGCTGCATGCACTGCTGCGTGCACAGAAGCCCTTGTGTCTGCAACCAAACAACTGAAGAAAACAGTAATTGAAATTCCAGAGCGATTCCTCTCCAAGAGGAACGCAGTATTGCTAATAAGTTTGAGTGGGGCAAAAGCCCCTCAGATAACAGTACCCATTTTAGAAACGTTTCAGAGTCTGAATGTCCTAAAAGACAATTTGCTCCTCAGGGCACGTTTCAGATAACGATTCTGTTCTAACAAAACTCTTCCACTGCAGAAATATAATATATTTAGAATACTTTTCCCAGTTAAAGAAAATTACATTGCCTTAATCAACGAGCTGTCGTCTGGAACAGCAATGCAGGGAAAGGAAAATTGTACAGGAAATTACGAAGAGCTCAGACAACACCTTCCAGAATAACCGAACGGGTTGCTGCCTTGTGAGCACACACAGCGCCGACGTGACTCATGCGACATGAGAGGCTTCAGGGACCCGCGCCGCTGAAGGACGGCAGAAAACCAGCAGCCCCGTCCCCTGCCCCGCCGGGGGAGGAGAGGTGCCGGCCAGCCGTGCTCCCTCCCGGTGCTGCGTCCCTCCCGCCTGGTTTAAAATCCCCGTTTAGAGCCGGAATGGCGGAGGGGATCCCCCCCCCCGCCTCACAGCCCTCTTTGAGGGCCGCCATCACACGACGGCCCCCCTCACGGGGGTGCCCCACAACCCGCTTCGGGCAGGTCCCCCGAGGGGAGACACCCCCCCGCCCCGGTCACCTCAGGGAGCGAGCGCCCCCGGGGAGACCCCCGTAAGTCGGCCCCCCTCAGGAGACGCCACACAGTCCCTCAGGACGGGATCCGCGCTCCCCGCCGGGCAGCTCCCCCCCGCAGCCCGGGGCCTACGGCCTCCCGAGGACCCCAACCACGCACTCCGCTTCCGCCCCTCACCTCTCGGCGATGTACAGCGTGCCGGCCCCCAGGCTGCGCCCCGCCAGCACCGCCTCCGTGTCAGGCTGCTGGTGGCGAACGCCCTCGGCCGGCGGCGGGAACCGCTTGAGGAAACTCATGGCGCCGCCGCCGCCTCCCTCCTCCACCATCTCCTCCTCCGCCGCCGCCGCCGGAAGCGGAAGCGCCCCGGGCGGGCGCCGGAAGCGGAACTCCTCGCTCTGACGGGTCTCTCTAGGCACGTCTCGATGGTGCGGGCGGGCGGCGGCAGCAGCCGCCATGTTGGCGCCGTTCCCGCCTTGCCGTCCGCCCCGGCCTGAGGAGCGGGAGGGCGAGCGGGCCCGGCGGCACCAGAGGGCACCGCCGAGGGCTGTCGTCCTCCCTGAAGTAATTTCCCCCCCTCCCCGCATCATCGATCCGCAGGGGAGGGGACGGTGCTTCACCCCAAAAACGGCCCTGTTCCTGAGGGGGCTGCGGCCTCTCTCCAGAGCGATGCGGACAGCATTGCGGGAGCATCGGTCTCTGGCAGGTTTTTTTGAGGAAAATTGTCGTTATCTGGAAAAGAGAAGCAAAGAGGAGCGCTGAGGTGATCACTGGCAGCACCGCCCGATGACCGCTGATGAGCAGCGGACGTATTTTGGCCTGTAAATCTTTGTTGGGCAGGTGACAAAGAGAAAAACAAACACAGCAGCTTTTGGTGACCAGTATTAAATGCTAGAAAGGGAATTCTAGGTGGACAGCCAGCACCCAATACCTGAAAGATAGACATGGAGAAGAAAAAGAAAGTCACAAGTACCTGAATTGCTTAAAGGGTATCCAGTTGGTTTCCCTCAGCAGCGATGAACTTGGGATCAGGAGCCCGATGCTACTGAGCTGCCATCAGGGAGCTGGGGGTAGCCTTGGGACAGCGGGTTGCAGTGACGGGAAGGCTGCTGTCCCCTCACCAGCACTGGCTCTGCTTCTTCCCCTGGCTTTACACCATTTCTGCAGCAAGTTTCTTTTATGACACATGCTACTGCAGGGAGAAATGGGGATTACACCGGTACAGCGTGATTAAATAAATGGTGACATTCAGTCTGCACCAGTGAAGCATGTCTCTGTCGGGGGATAGCTCCTGATCGCTACGGCAGCACCCCTGCAAACACCTCTTCTCCCTGACTTTTCAGGTTGGCAAATGCCTCTGCCGTAGCAACCTACTCGCCACGAGCCCATGCTGCTGCTACCTCGTGGCCATGGTTTTCAGTCTTTTTCATCCGTTTTAATTTACTTAGGGAGTCATTTATCGACCTGTTTGCAAACCCAGGTTCTCACAAATGCGAACCAATTATTAACACAGTTAGGTCTCTGTCTCTCCCTTCTCTGGACTTTCCTGGCTACGGTCTTGGATAGCAAAGAGCTAAATCAGCACATTCCAGAAAAAGAAAACGTGTGAAGAAGCCAGGGGGAACAAGAACATAACGTCGTTCTTTTAGGCTGAGCTTTCTAAACTGCTTCGGAAAGCTCCTCAGCCACGCCAACCCATTTTGGGATTCTAGTTATGTAAATAATAATTATTCATACAAATAACCACCCTGACCAAAATCAAAGCAGCTTCCAGAATGAAGTGATATTTAAACACTGCTGGAATAGCTTGGAAAAAACCGACAGAGGCAGTAGGAGATGACGAAAAGGAAGTTTCTCGACTCTTCAAGTTCGCCACGCCAAGACAAGTGCTCGTCTGGAAACAAAAATCTGCGATTCATCCGTGAATACGGATCGGACTGCAGCAGCTAGTGGGAAGAGATGCAAATATAAGTTCACCAGAGTTAGCGGTTATAAATCAATATTCCTGCTCACATCCACCCCCCGTTATCGAACACGGCTGTCTGTATCAGCCATGGGGACCCCTCACCACCGCTGTAGTTAACTGGAAATCACACAATTCCTTTAGATTGTTTTGAATCTAAATTTCTGAATGATTGAAGTTGAATTAAGCCACTGCCGTGGAGCAATACGGCGTTGTTTTCTCCTCCCGCACACGAACGCGAGTCTGTCTTGTGTCACATACCGCTCTTCCAGAAGAAAACGGGGGGGAAAAGGATGGGTCAAGCCCAGGCTGGGAAGTTGGTTTTGAGGCCGAGGCTTTAGGGAGGAGGAGAAATCTGCATCTTCCTCGTTTACAAGATCCAGATCCTTCATACCCTAGTTCCGAGTCTAGAATCTAACAGATCTTCAGAGTGGGTAGACAGACACTTCCTGGAAGTTTACGAACGAAACGGAATGGCACTATTGGAAAGCCCTTTTCCTCAGCTGTAAAAGCTTGAAGAAGCGAGTTACGGTCCACCCCCACACCGATGCCTGAACGTTGGATGTCCAAGAGCAATTTAGTTAACGAGGGCTGTGTTTAGAGGCAACGGGGAGAAGCGGGTACTCACAGGGTGATTTGAGTCATCTTAGGACAGCAGGTAGGACTCGCCACCCGAGGGAGCCTGTGTGTCTCCACCACTACAGGGCGCTGCCTGCTGTAAGGTGGCCCGTTCAGGCTTAAAACACCGAGAGTCCGTCAAAAACGCAAATGTAAAATGTTGGCATTTCACGTGGAGCAAGAGGATTGATTTCACAGCGATTTCTCATCACTACAGGAACGTGCAGTCGCTTGACTATAACCACAGAGGCATTCAAAGGAGAAACAAAGAGATTGACAGTCTTCAGTGATTCACATGGAGAGAAGTCACCCTTTTCTTCGATTCATTTCTCTCTCCCTGACTTTTTCCTGTTAAAAGTCCTAAAACATCATCAATGTCCATTGCCACAGCCACGTGTCAGAACATCTACATCTCCGGTGCTTCTCTGCAGGCTTCCATCTAGAGTTTTTACGCATCTCAGCCTAAATAAATGAACCTAGGTCCTCTGTCATTAGCACCACATGGAAAAACCTCACGGATGTATGCTGGAACAGCCTAGCTGGGTATGGTGCCGGCTGCAGGTACGACCCTTGCAAACAAAGGCTGGTAACAACCAGGCAGATTTTCTGCCTAGCTGTAAGTTTTCACCACTAATTCAGCAACTACACAACTCCAACAGCAAACAAAATGGTCGTCGTAGCATAAGATGAGCACCGAACCCTGCTCATGCTGCTGGTTTTCATCATTTGACTGCAACGTCACTATGAAATTAGTTATAAAAATTATGTAGAAGATGGAATACAGGCAGAAAATTGTCACAACCGCAAAAATAATTCCATCAGGTCTTCCCCACTGTCAGCCAGAGCTGGTGAAAGAAAGAAAAACCCTGTCAATTGAACTGCCGTAACAAAATCGACATAAAACACACGTTCTCCATTCCCGTGGCAGGCAGTGTCACCGTAACAAAATCGACATAAAACACGCGTTCTCCATTCCCGTGGCAGGCAGTGTCACCGTCACAGGCTGGAACGGTAGGCAGCAGCTGTTAACTCTGCTTATTTTAAAAGTGAGAAAGAAATCCCTCCTGTATGTGCACGCGTGACGACCATTAAAAAGCGCTTGTTTCTTTGATACACATTATACTTTGTACATCAAGTTATTTCAACGTTTTTTTTATTATGACAATTTACATGTCATATTTATATGAAAGAAATGACAGTAGATATTATAACAAAAACATTATGAAAGAAAAGTTACACAATTAGGCCTACAAGCTATAAAATGGCTTCAGGCCCAGCTTATACACAAAGAGTTCTGACCAGACTGTAGTGAGACAACGCTGAACAATTCATTAACAAAAATATTGGCACCAGCCTTAACATTATTTTTTTTTTACTTCATTTACAAGGAATACAGTATTTAAACAGTTGTGTACTGCAAATCTAAAAACATGAGCTGTTAATAAACTGCAGTTAACCCTTTGAGCACTGAGGCCACCATGACTTCCATTTAAAAAAGTTGTAATGCATCATGTTTTGCGTGCACATGGTATTACTGGTGGTGGTGGGGGGCGGAGGGGAAGACAGTGAAAGCACCACCCAGTTTATGTGCAACAAGAAGAACACTTCCAGTTTTTTTCAACATATCTCCCCCCCTCCCCGTCCCACACACACAGTGTGTGCCCCCTCAGCCCTTTCCCTTTGATATTGTAGCAAGTCATGATTGAAGGGGGGTTGAAAAACCGAGGTTCAGGACTCAAGAAACGCAAGGGTTACACTCTACTGAAGAGCTCAGCTTGTGGAACTTCACCATGTTAACTTTTTAGAGAAAGAAAACAACAAGGCCAGCTGTGAACGAGACCGTGTTTAAGGAACTCAAGGTGTCTTTGCAAACATACGAACAGCACACAGGAGTAAGACAAAACTGTATTTCGTGTAAGCGTATCTTAAAATTTAAGAGACCTATCTGGCAGGTTTTTGATCTAATTCTCACAGCATGTTGCAGGATA
The DNA here is from genome assembly GCA_013400535.1 of Scopus umbretta. Lineage (NCBI taxonomy): Eukaryota > Metazoa > Chordata > Aves > Pelecaniformes > Scopidae > Scopus > Scopus umbretta. Next base: position 7,669 of record VZTL01049110.1, on the reverse strand, counting down.
ACCATTCTGCTAGCAAGTAACCCGTTCTGCGTTACCTGGGAGAGAACGGATATACCCGATGTTTGTCTACCGCACAGGAGCTGTGCCTAGGTGAGAACCGTCGTGCATTCCGAGAACGGTGACGTTTGGCTTTCCAATCGGTCGCATACCATCTCCCGGCTGCCGTCGGAGGGCTGCGAAACACGGGGCGGAACTAGCAACCGCGTTGGCATTAACGACGAAGCATTTTGATGCAAGTTAGGGGGAGGAGTACCATTTTAATGAATGTAGTATAGGAAGAAGATACTGTACAAGATTTTAGAGTCCATATAACGAGTATGAAATGGAAAACTAAACAAGACTTACAGCTTTATGATTTGATTTCCTTGTCTACCGCTAACTTGAGTAGCAGATTAGTATCTATTAAGGACTTTCAACTGCTCTAACTAACAAACGGTGCACTGGTAACTAGGCCTATCGTATGTTTTAGTAGGACTTTATCCCCATAGAATCGTTTACGTCAAGTTCCGACAGACTAGTCTAAGTTCAGTTGCGTGGGACACAGGGAGAGTAACAAACAACAAAGCAAACTGTGCGGGCTCCGACCAACATCCCCAGAGGCAAACACTGTCGTAATACTCTTAAGTACTGATCCCAGTTGTCTCCACATCCACATTGCGCTGATGGAACATTACCGATTCCCTCAAGGAAGGAGACCTCAAGTAGATTTTCCTGTTAACTTTGACGGTCAGGATGAGAAAAGGAGGGTGTCGGGATGACTCTCCTAAATGGAGACCTTCCGTTGGAAATACAGTCTTTCAAGGGTGAGTCAGAAGTAGTTTTTAGGCCTGTCCAAGACTGTCTTGCAAATGGCATGGGTTTGCATACACGTTTTTCCGTTCCGCTTCCCTCCATCCATTCCCCATCTCCTGCCGTTACCTGAAGGAGCGTTCAAACAGCAGGAGAAAGCGACTCTGTCTGCACCTGGGGAACCAGTGAGACTGACTATACACAAAGTGCTGCAAAGTGCACAAAGTAAACCAACTGAAGCGATAGAGCGACTCTATCGTTCAGTTCTCGTTAGTAACCTTTGGGGTTATATGTAGCAATAGTAGATATATTCGCAGACACACGTGCCTCCATTTAGCGCGTGTGCCTTCGAACTGCTTTACTGTCCCCTCTCCTGCTCCTCAGCGCAGGTGCGGGGTGCCAGCATTTACAAAATGATAGTCAAAAACCCAAGTTGTAGGACTTCCTTTTAATTGCAGTTAAATCTGGAGCCTTTACACCACATATTCAATTATTAAAACTTCTCATCCACTTTAGAGCGTTCTATTCTTTCCCCCAGAAGCTGTACACAATCTTTTTTTTAAGTGTCATACTAAGCAATATACATCTTTTTGCAATATACAAAATAAGTTAAATTACTCTGAAGCCTTGGGACACTTGATTCCCAAGCACACGTTTTTGCTGTTTGGAACTACCTCAGTTAGTTACACCTAATCTAAAATAAGAGCTTGGTAAGTGACGCGCGTTTTTCGGAAGTGACTAGTAATCTTCGATACCCCAACTGCCGGGTGCCCAGCTTCAGAAATAATTTTCAATCGAGAAGTATTTGTGAAGCCAGAGCTCTCCGCTAGGTCTCAGACTGGGTACTCAACTGTAAAGCACCAAAAATTAGTCATATAGAATCTTTCGTATGTCAGTATATACTGGAAAAAAATCGCTATAATTTCTGTTGGTTTTTTTTTTTTTTTTATTTCCTGACTTCCAACATTTAAAGTGAGATACAGTCCCTACTCCAGCTGTTGGGGAAGGGGAGGAAGAAAAGACTACCAGGAAATGCGGGCTCGATCCTGCAAATCCTTACCTCAAGCAATATCCTAAATGCTTCTACAGAAGTTTTTAACACGTAAGGAGTTGCAGAATTGTGCTCCTTCACGTGAATTGCTGGAGTTTCCCCCACCATATTCAACACAAATTCTTTCAGAAAGTTACTGTTTAGGTTGAAGCTACTTGATCTTTTATATATATATATTTATATACTTAAGGATTTTATATACCCAGTGAATCGGAAGCGTACGTCAAATGTCAATACATAACTAGGGTGCGTGCTGCACATTATATCCATGTTACAAGCCTGTGAACAGTAGTCACTGCACGTGTACCAAAACCAGTTTTCAAGTCCTATATATTGCCATTTTGAACTAGATGATACAAAGCTCTTCATCAGACCAGTTCTGGGGGCTGGCATTACTGCCGTAATTTATTTAAATTACTGTGTACAAAGTGAATTAAAAAAGCAGGTGCCATAAAAATTCCTCGTTTACTTTTCATAAAAGAAGTTTGCGAAAATACGTAATTTGAAACAATTACTTGAAAGTTTAGACCAGGCCTTCCAATTGAAGAGCACTGAAAACCAAGTTATAAGCACCTGAAAACAGAGGTATAAAATGGACACCCTGACAATGAACTAGTAAAATTATTAAACAGTTGCAGCATCTGGACACCAATGTAGTTCAGCTGATATGTGAAGACAAATCAGAACAAGTGTACCACTAGCATACAGTTTTTCTTTCGTGCACACACAGTTTTTTTCCCCTTGAGGTTCTTCGAGTAACGTCTCTCGCCAAGAGGTCAGACACAGCAATTAGAAAACAGAAGTGAAGCGAAAACAAGTCCGACTGAGTCATTAGCTCCCGCTATATGACGAGTAACCGAGACACTGTAATGCACAGAGATCTTGAAGGTGACCTGCTTCATAAATGAGCAATTTAGAACGAAGCATCTCCGCTTCTCTCAAGTGCTGCTAGAACAGAGCAATCTTTTCATTAAAAAAATCAGGAAGATGCAGTAATTTTGTAACGTAATTCAACACGTTCAAAGTCAAACTATCAAACAGTTGATTATTCAGCACTGGTCTTCCTACAAGATTTCAACACTAAGGGTTTTTTTGGTAGTTTGCTGATGTCCTTTTCCATTTTAAGATCAAGAACATGCTCAGGTTTAGAAGACTCAATAGCAAGAAGACAGCAACTGTGGTGAAACCACGTTCTTAATTCTACCACCCTTCTGGTTAGATTTAACGCGCCACATTCACTAATTACAGAGCGGACCTACTGTGCGCTTTGTGTCGCTGATAGTCACCCAAGCTGCATGCAGGAAAGCAAATAGCCATCATTTATCTTGGCGACACAAAAAAAGTCCATTCCTCCACTGGATTTACAGGTTCTTCCCCTCACCAATGCTACTTAAACAGCACACAGAAAACCATTCCCTTTCTTCCCATCCCGTTACGAGTTTGCAGTTAAACAAGACAAAGCTTTTAGTGACCACCTGTGTGGCATAAACAAGAGTTTGTTGAATAAATGTTTTCTATGTTCAGCCAATAGCTGCTTGTTCTTGTACTTTTACATCCATTATGTTAAAAAAAAAAAAAAATCCCGGCCAGTTTTCACTCTCTCTCTCATCTGGTTTGAGCTTTCTGTTGGTCCAAAGCCACACCTGAAGATCACTATTCATTTAACTTCTGATCTCATGATGACTACAGACGAGCACAAGACTGTAAGGACACCAGGAGGACATTTCCACTCTGGAATCACGTACCCATACTATAACAGCGTGAAGCCTGCGCGGCAGTCAGCTGGCCTCACGTCAGAAAATGTCATCTTTCTAAACAGGAGACTACATTTTCCACCAAGCAGGAAGCCTTAGAAATGAGAGAAATAGAAGTTTCTTCAAAATGTTAAAAAGACTTTCTAGGGTTTGGTTTTTTCTGCAGTTTTGACTTGCACAACATTCCCGCTGGCCAAAGGGGGAACTCTGGATTCCTGAGGGATGGAGCTGTTTCGGGTACCAAAGGTGACTTCTTAAGAAGACAGAAAAGTTGGTTTTGAAAAGTGACCTATAGAAAGTAAAACCTGCTAACAACTTGTCATTCTGTGTTTTTAAAACACGATGCTCCTGATGTAAGCTTCAGTGCTCCAATTCCGCTTCCTGGTCTTTCCTGCTTTTAGTTCACTCCCTAACTCAGTGCTCAGTGTTGTCCTGGTTGGTACATTCAGTATTGTAACTCTTTTGCATCTTCCTACATTCACAATTACTTGCCCACAAAGTATTCGACATTTGGGGTTGACTCTGCAAGCAAGAACGTTTGCTGCAGCACTGGTCAGATACTAAACGGCTCCGTCGGGCAGCAAAGAAGATTACGGCACTGCCGAAACAAACGCGAGACCACCGGTTGCACAGTGTTGCTGCACGTGAATCAGGCAGCTGCACTGCAAGTGTTAAAAATGCTCAGCAATTATTAACATTGAAAAGTGGAAGCCGGATGTTCTTGCTTGTTTTAAAACACAGGTATATTAGAAATGTAGAAGCACTACATTTATGCATCACCTAAGCAAAGAAAAACACTGGAGTAGCTTAAAATGCTACATAGGCTTTTAAGAACTCATTCTAAACTGTGGCTTTTCACTACCCTGTTTGAATATCTGCTCATGAAAACTGTTAGTAGTTAACATCAGTAAGGTGGAAAAATATGTCATCTTTAGTGGAATTACGTTCTCAGAGTGATTTCTTTTTTTTTTTTTTAATCACAAGCTTGCTTAGCACAGCAGATAACGAGCGAGTCCCGTCTTTTTGCGTCTCTGCCGATTCTAGTTTTATAGCAGGGTACGTGCACTGCTAGAACCCAAATGAGTAAGAGTCATGGAGTGGTTCTGATAGAACTTGTGGAGAAAGAGGTGGGGAAACAAAAACAAGACTTTCAAGGCCAGAAGGTAGGTAATTTTTGGATCTAGGTTTTCTAGAGAGGTATTTAGTAAAGGCCTAATGCCGGTTTTATTACAAGGAAACAGAAGTGCTTAATGACCGACCAGTAAATACAATATAATGGAAGGGAATCAAGGTGGGGCAGGAAAGGAGAACTCACTCCTCGGTGGCAGCAGCAGTTTTGGTGCATCCATTGCCGGCAATGGACATAAACACCAGTCAAAAATCCAAATCTCAGAGCAAAAGGATTCATAGATGTGACCTTTTTGGATTTCAATGTTTGGCAGATCTGTTTGAGCTGTCTGTGTGCTACAACATGTACAAATGCTACAGCCTGCATCTTAATTCAGAGTAAAGAGAAAACTGAACGCTACCCAAAACAAATTTCAGCTCTGCTCTTTATGTGCCCCGTGTTTGGGGTTTTGTTTTTTTTTCCTTTTGGTTTTTTTTTTTTTCTTCCTTGAACAAAAGCACATATCACTTCATGTCCACTCAAAAGTCGATGAGATGTCTTGGCGTCAAGCGTTTTCTCTCAGAAATACTGCCTTCTTGAAATCAGTTGGTCACATGACAATTATTAAAATGTATTTTAAGAAAATTCTAATGGCCAAAGGCCAACACTACATTCAAAACCTGCTAATACATCCAGGCAGATAAGTAAAATCAAAACAAAAACACACACAACCCCCAAACAGAAAACCTCCAAAAGGAAAACTGTTCCATTTGTTTACTTCAATTTGAAGTAGATATTAAGGGCATGAATGGACCAGTCACGGCTTATTTGAAAATCCCTCAATCCTCTGATGCACTGTCATTCTGTGGTCAATGCCGTTTGTACAAACATACTTCATTCGGAACACTCCAACAGATGGTGGAACTCGAGTGGCCGGGCAGCTACCGCAGGGTTCTTTTGTCTGTAAAAGTTTGCAGCACGTCAAGATGCCATCCAACTTACAGACTAACTTCACATCGATCCGTCCTCCCACTAGACACCGTGCATCGAAGACCGTCTGATGAACTATGCACGAGATAGCTTTATAAATTCATGGCTAGCGTGTTTCGACTGTCAAAAACTTCATTACAGTACACTTTACTGTACAAACACTTTAAAGGATGTTTATTAGGAAAGTCTGCAAGTCATAATGGATAGTAGAGTTCTTGTTTATGGTACCTTCTTGGCCTCTAATAATTCTGTTTGCCTCCAGTATTAAAATCAAACTGCTTCCATGAAGGTGATTACTAAAATGAGCTATGGTATGTTAACCTACAACTCACAAAATGCGACAGTACAGACATTAATTTGTTTTAACTGTCTGTTAAGTTGTAATCTAAGTTGTGAACATTTAAATATAATATATATCTCATATGAAAAAGCTAAAGCACAAGTGCTTCTGCACCA
>VZTL01049108.1:8957-22683 GCA_013400535.1 Scopus umbretta | reverse complement strand
AAAAAAGTCCCACTTCAAAAAGCTTTAGCCAAAAAGCTTTTTAGCTATTTTCTTTTTTTTTACTTTGGGGGTCAGGGGGATAAAGCCTTTTAATGCAACGTTTTACACTGTTATAATCATATTGCACATGGTAACAGAATACAAATTTTATTTGATTTGGAATCAGCTATGAGCTACAGGTTGAATTTTATTAAATTAATATAAGCTACAGATGGCAACTGAACTCTGTATCTTTCAAAAATTGCATGCACAGACAAGAACTGGGTTAGCTAAATATATTTTAGACAATACAGCTAAAAGAGAACCTACATCCACTACTTCAAGTTACTCAGGAGTTACTTCAGCATAAATGAAAAAAGTATATACATCCATGTCTTTTCCTTTAGAAGCACCATCCTTAAGATAACTTCATTGCCAAACCCTATTGCTATTTTTTAAATTATTTTCATTCACCTTATATCAAATTTTAATTAAACTATCATGGTAATGCAATAAATTGTATAGATGCATTTGAAACAAGCTTCCCATATAAGTCACTAAATTACTATTATCTGCAGTACATTTCCTATGTACACATCACAGCTTTATATTTCAGTCACTTACTGCAAACTCCTAGACATCCATTCCTCCCGTATTCCACTAGTGTGAGACTAGGTATATATTTTTAAATTTGAATTTAAATTAAAATTAAAATACATAGATTCAGATTTGTGTGTTTGTTTACACATACATAAGCACCCATAGACAAACCTAGAAACACAATACTTCTGACTTTAGACTCAGTTGTGGCCAGAATTATTTACCCTATTCAGCTATTCTGAGCTTTTCTTAGTGTACTCATAAATAGAGTTTCACTATACAAGTACGTTTGCTTTTCTCTTCATGACTTTGAGAACTGAGAAATACAGAGCTAAAAGTTTATTCCTTAGGGCTATATTGTGTCATAAGCCTTTAAACTGAATTTGTCAATGTTTTCAACAGGGAGCTCTCTTTAGAAACTGATGACATATTACAATCTTTTAAACTAAATTACGTACCATTTCATTGAACTGACAAGTCTGAAAGTAAACTGAAGTAGGGAAGGTACAAGAACATAATTCTGGTAATATTCTCTCACTGGTAACAGTCAGGCTTATTTTTCTGAACGACATAGAACTGTAAAAATGTAAAACTGCTCAGGAACTTTTGGCCATGCCCAGCTGAGATGCACACTGTTCAATATCAATCACTAATTGTCTCTAAAGCCCTAGGAACTTCTAAGTTTGAGCAAAAACACCTGCAAAAACTATACATGACTGTTCAATAAATATATATAGCACTGACATTTCCTAAACCTTACCTTAGTATGTACACAGTTGCATGCATGCACAAATTCAACAATAAATTAAAGAAGCAGAATATTAAGAAAAACCCCTACTAGCAATAGCAAACCTCCATATGAAAAAAAAACATCAACCTAAAGCTTGTCAGACTAAAGAAATTTTGGTACACACATCTGCAAAAACCCATAAAAATACTAAACTCAAACTACAATAAATAATCTACAACGCAAATGACATGGGAGATGACTGTAGAGATCTGCCACATATTTTTCTATCTGCATTTTTTTCCTATTATAAGCAAAAGCTGAAATTTTCTTACACAGTAAGTAGCAAACTAAATAAAGCTATGCTGCTATGTATTTTAGAATTCAGTGAAACGTAGTAATTTTAATTCTAAAAACTGAAATCTCTTCTTTAAAAGGTCTTCAACTAATTCTTGTTTTTCCTTTTTTATTTAAGGTACAAATAGGTACAATCCAGCTGAATGCAGAGAGGTCACATTTTTATTATGACTAGCCTAAGTTTTGCACGTTTATCCCACTTTGCATGAAAAGCTAGGATTATAAAAATAACAGAACACACATTACTGTTTTGAATTTGAAATCAGTTACAGTTGATGATCATCTCCAAAAATAAATATTCCCACAGATAGAGGTCAGTGGTTGCCTGAAAGTGCATCAGTTAGCGCCTGTATACTAGAATCCTCCACTCCTTTGGGACTGCTTTATCATTTTATCAGATTAATTAACAAAACAGTAGTTTTAGCATAGGACATCATAGTTTTCTATCTATGCATTTGTCGTTACTCTACAATTTATTGATCTGAGACTCATCATAGGATTTCTCTCAGAATTTAAGCATATAAGAAGATGATAACTCACAACTGTTCACAGCTAAACAAAAAAATGTACAAATAAAAAAAAAATAACATACAAATTAAGAAAGAGGGTGGGGTTTTGCTTTTAATTATGTTATGTGTTGATCTGGTAACCTCTTCCTGTTCTCGAAGGAAAGCAACTTCACTGCATTGGAATTCCAATTTTGAGGTTGCATGCATTTCATTTCTTAATTCATAATTAAACACTTTTATTTTGTGAATGTACTTTTCAAAAAAACCCCAAACTTTTAAGGATACTCTTTCAGCCCTTCCCCTGAGAAAACCTACATGTGTAACAACGTTAATACTAGTGATAAAGTATTAAAAGTGGCAAGCAAAACCTAAAAACCTTAAAAAAAAAGGCAGACAGTTGTCTCTACATGTGCCTCATTTCAGCACATGTACCTCTTCAGATTTTGAGACTGAATAGAACCTAGGATGATGATGTAAAAAATTATTGATCTCATATTATTAAACTACCAACAGCCTGTAAAACCATTTGCCTTGAGATTTTTCTTTGGCTTTTGTAATCTCACTCCATTTCTTTTCTTCTATGAAGTAATTTTTACTTTGCTCTCCAGCAACATCTACTGGAACATCAGTAAAATGCTGCTATTTATATTAGTCACCCACTTAACATCTAGTAGGGCAGAATTAGCAAATGCCAAAAGGAGAAATAAACGTTCTGCAATTCAGATCCTGCATTCTGGGCTCAAACAGATCAAGTTAGCTTGTCTTCAACCTTCTAGTTTTCTGCCGTTTTATGAGGAACAAATTCTTTATGACTAATTCATATTGAAAGTCATCTATCATTTACAATTAGACGTATTTTATTTAAGTCACAAAATATCATTTAAAATAACACATTACATCCAGGACTTCCATATTTGTCAGATGAGTTACTCTTACTTTCAGTTTGATCCAACATGCGCTTAAACAGATCTGAAGCATAGAAAGAGCTTGGAAGAAAGTATAGAAACATTTTGAAAGGTGAAAGAAGGGTGTAATGGCAATTCCAATGCCAAATAATAAACAATAACAGGTTCAGCAAAACTATAGATAAAAAGTAAGAATGTCCACTACAAATCAGTGAAGCATTTACACATTGTTTTGTCTAAGTCCTCAGAAAAAAAAATCTGTCCCTTTATATGAGGATGAACATGTATCTACCACTGAAGGTAAAAGTAGTAACGCGTGAAGTCCCTCTACACTGATGGGAGACCAGGCTTCCCTGGGGGCTTGATCCCATTCAGCTGTGTGGTGGCTTGTCACTGCCTATCTTGTAAAATCAGCTACTGCAAATGTACACAGAAAGCACCGCCACTGAATTTTGCAAGGTACACAGCACTGCGCATTTGTATGTCTGCATGCAGGATTGAGTCATTAGGGTAAACTTGCATAAAGACAAAAGTTCTCAAGTAAACATATTAATTTCTATCTGCAGTATGCTCATTTGTAGGTCTGCAACACTAAAATCTACCTATCACACAATGTTTACACTATGACAGCTTATAAAGTTAGCTTTTCACAGCTCTGGTTTCAGAGCCAGTTAATTAGTACTCTGCTTTTACAAATAACTCTGATCACTGCAATATTATTTGCTCTCCTTTAAATCTCTAATAATGGTCCTACTATCCTTGACTGCTTGCTCACTTTTCAGTATGGCAATGAAATTCAGAACGTCACTGCTGCTCATAGAATCCCTTCCTTCTATTTAAAGTCTTAGTTTGCTCATACAGAGAGCAACTGTAAAATATAAGCGCAGAAATGTAGGGAGAGAAAAAAAGGCACCAAAGCCCGCGAGGCCCCAATAGCTAGATAGTCCAGTTGTGAATAAAAAGTACTTATCAGCATGTAACATTTTAAAAGTAATTAAAATTATTTTTGCCTTTGCAATCCCTACAGAGCCTCAGTGTATTTTTATAGAGAATAAAAGGGCACGTTTCCCAAAACCACAAGCACTTCAAGCTATATAATTTTATATTATCACAAGACTTGAGTTCATAGGCTTTGCCTGATAAATTAGCTCCTCTCAATACCTTTTAAACAGAAAGCCCTTTATTGTAATCCAAGTGCACTTGTCGACAGCACTTTCAGAGTTAACTCCATTTGACAACTGACATAAATCCATTATTCTAATTTGGTGATTGCTTTACTAAACACAGACGCAGTTTATGAGTTTTAGTCACGTATTTCATTCAGGATGCTACTTAATCTCAATTTACAAAACGTAAACACGAAATAGGTTTTACAGTATGTCTGAAAGGGTATAGCTATTCATCCGATGAAATGTCAGGCAAACAAACGATATTCACCTAGACCTAAACTCAGTGCTAGATTTTACCTTACTAAATAAACAGTTAATAAGTACAATTAATTTTTAGTTCAGCTCTTGCAACAAAATTGCAGAATGCCAAGCTCCTCGAGGGTTCTAAGACTCAAAAGCTTCTCTTATACCGAGATTTAAGCACTGAATTTAACCCTAAGCAAAGTCCAGCTTTCACAAAAGCTGGTTCTCTGATTTATTTTGATACACAGAGAAAAGGGGGAAAAACAATCATTCAGTGTGAATACAGCATCTTCACAAACCCATTTCTAATTCAATTTATAGCACATACTTTACATCTTTAAACAAAAGGAATCAGATACAACACCGATGCTGCCTCTTGCTGCAGTTGCTTGCCTCAGTTACAAAATGCTGAAAATCTACCGCTCTGACCAAGCCACTCCATAAAACATTCGGATTCAGACACTTCTTACCTGCCTCAGTTGAAGGCTTCCTTCCCTTGTTAGCAGTATGAAGCATCCTCTAGCCTTCCCAATCCTCACCACCAGCTTCAAATTGCACAGCCAAGTCCCTTTTTTGCAAGAAAACGCTTATTGAAAGTGATTAGTTTTTGTTGTCCCTTTTAAGTCCCTCCTGCGGGAAAGAGCAGGGGAGCGATGTGACGCCACCTTTTAATCTTTTGCAAGAGTGAAAAGGCAGAAAAGGAGCGCTCGATCAAACTGAGCTTCACACATGACTAAAACTCGCCTGAGAGGCTGCAAGCTCTGGCTAAAGCACCACTAGGCGTAAGTGTAAGAACAGAGAAGAGGGGAGAGTCAATGAAATGTGACAACGTATGTGCATCAAAGACAGGAAAAGAGGGAGAGAACAATAAGAGAGAGATCGAGACAGCAATGAGAGAAAGAGAAAGAATGAGAATGTGAGGGAGAATAAGCATGAAGAAAAGATAGGAGAGTTCTGAAGCAAAGAATTTGCAGAATAAAGCCAAAGTGTCTGGCAGCTTCTGTTTTATCTCAGTGAGCATGACACACTGCCTCTCTCATTTAGCAACACATTCTTGTCTCTTCCAGGTTTGAAAACTGAGATAATCACAATGTGTGCCTGTTTTTGCCTGACTGGCATACTTGTGTGCAGTATACCTGAGATTCCCCTCAACCATCTCCTAGAGATGCATTTATGTGCAATTAAGTTCATATATTCATTAGGAAAGACACCTCCCCCCAACCCCCAAAAAGAGGAGCTGCTAATTTCTACATCAATTTACAATGCAGTTTAACTGGCAGATGGAATTCTACTTATAACTACTAACAAACTGCCACTGATAAACAAATGACTGAACAAATGTTTAATGTTGATAACTGAGTTTTCATAGCAACAAAACATATTAGCATTGATAAATGTGTTTAAAAATAGAGGTATTACAGTCACTTTCTTCTATTTATCTTGTTATTTCTACATGAAGTTGTATGAAGTAGTAGAAGGAAAAAAAAATGTGACCCAGAGCTAACCTTTTTAAAGGAATCAGAGATATGATTAGATTTCATTTTTTTTTAAAAAGCAATACAGACTAAGAACTAAATCTGAAATTTAAAATTTAATGATGAATTTGCACACATTTCAAAAAGGTCCACACACTAAGTCCTTATACAAGTAGCATTCATCTTCATGCAACATGGGGAGGGGGTTACTTTGCAATATTTTTTTTTGGTTGGTTGGTTGTTTTTTGCTTTTTGTTGTTTTGTTGTTTGGTTGTTTTTTTTTTAGCTATGGATACTATTTGCAACATTAGGACAGCTTCTGTACTTTGCTTTGTTTATAGCTCTTACCTTTTTAAGGTAAAGACAAATAGGCTTTTAGCCAATTGTCAGTTGGTCAGCTGGCCAAAATGCATACTGCTTGCCTGCAGAACCAACGCAAGTTCGCCATGAGACTGGGTTATCACATGGATATATAAGGTTAAGCGGGCAACAGAAATGTACACAAACCTGAAAAAGAACATATATTTTCTCTTTGCTGCCACATCCTATTTGGGCCTCCCCTTGGATCCTAGCATCTCAACCTTATTAGGGAGAAGGAAGGACTATGTCAGTGACGTAAGATTCTGGAAATCTGGATCTAGATCTCAACTGTACAGCACACTTCTGTGTTAGCTTATGCAAGTCACCTAGAGCTATGTCTAGCGATCTGTGTCTTAAGGTACCTAGCTGGTTTAAAAAAGAAATAAAAATGTTTTAACAGCTCTACACAACTTGCTATCCGCTTTTGTAAGGATTTCCCAATTCCAGAGAGGAGTTTATGAAGATGAGTTTATGAATTATTACCAAGGAATCAGTGGCGAATTTCAACACTGAGTACTTACGTGTCATTATTGCACCGTCAGTTTTACAAGAATTGATGTTATTCTGTGGATGTTAACCTCCAGAATCTCACTACAAACCGTCATATTAAGCGTTGAACAGACAGAATCCAGTTTTCATACTTGTAAAGTTAAACTTGAAAAACAACTCTTAAAGCTTGAAAATTGTCCCAAACCCCACACTTATTGCTAAATTTGTGATTGCTACAGTGTTTCACCTGTTATTTTTTGTCTCTTGGGGGCTGACAGTGCACTTAGTTAAACGCAGATCCATCAAAATCAGATTCTCACTAATCCTCTTGAGCAACCTTCATCACACAAGCTTAGAGTAACATTTACCATAGGGAAAAAAATATTCATATGAACGACTGGGCTTTTAAACCTCTCTCCATACGTGTACCAATACAGCTTAATCTGACCCAGCAAAAAAGCACTTCTTGTGATGGTTTACATCAAGTATTTCTCTTCGCTCCATTGATGTAAGGAATCTAATTGAAGTACTATAGCTGCTTTAAAGGCCTCCTGTTTTCTCTTCCAGACATGAAGAGAATAAACACCACCTGAAGATTCAGGGGGACAGGAGGAGGAAGGAGACATAGACATCTATGTGTTCAGTTATTGCAATTTTTTCCAGAGTGTTATTAGTAAATACACTACTGGAAGTGCATAGCTACCTTTTAAAAAAGAAAAAAAAAAAAGTTTGGATACTGAACTGCTTGAGTCCTGACAGCTGCAGTGAGCAAAGCAAGTTATTCTCCTATGGAAGTAAGTTATTCTATAAATTGGCCACATTTCCATAAGACAGGCTAGGTCTTTGGCTAACATGAATGCAAAAACTGTATTTTACTGCTGTTAAATGTGCTTCCACTTAAGCTTCCTCGAGCAGTACCCCAGTAGCATACAGGCACCACACCACAGAACATTACAAAATAACTACACAATGAAATGTACTAGTAATGTCATTTTGTGCAGAGATATAAATAACTGTTTTCCAGCCTGTTTTTTATACTGTCACCATTACAGAGAAAACAACTAATCAGAGCTTTCCCTCAATCTTACCTGAGGAAGCCATATCAAGCCTAATCACAGATAACCTCCTGATCCCTTACTTCTCTACTAGAAATCTGGATCATGCTTCTTTTTGTTTTAGGTCTAAGACTTCATTAGCCTGCATGCAAATGCATACTCTTATGTCTGTGATTTAAAACTTGCATAGTAACAGAATAGTGAGGAACATTCAACATGTTGCATTGTTTCAGTGATGCTGAATCCCCTGCTCCACAACCCCCCGCTGGGAAAACGCATCGACGGTGTTATCTAGAACATGAAGCGTCATGACAGCAAGTTGTGGGGAAATAAAGTAACAAAAACCTACAAAGGTACTCATGCCTATTAGAGAGACTACTGGTCTGAAATACTCATTAACTACATATCCTTTAGAGCTAAATGAAAGCCTCTGGCTATGCAAAAGAGCTGATGATCACTTTCTCTTACCAATAGCCTTTTGTCTTTTACATCTAGCAAAGACCTTTTCTTTGCCAATTATCTAGTTGGATGGCATGAACACAGAACTAATTTTTCCAACCTTTTGTGTTTGTTTCTTCTGTTTCAGACCTGAAGAAAGACTGTGTCTGAAAGCATCTTTTTTTTTTTTTTTTAGTCATATTGGTTGGTTGAATAAAACATACCACCTTTTTCCCCACAAACCTTGTTTCAATACTACCTTTGGTTCTTTCCCTTACACCACAACCACAATGAAAGTGGAACAGCACTGTGAAGCCCTTCATCCCTCCCCAGCCACCATTCCCTAGACTGTGATCTGTTCGCTGCTCAGAGGAAATACAACAGAGTAGCACAAGGGCTAGAACACACACAGAGCACACAAGAAAATCCCTTGTGTCTTATATTGTCTATACTTAACTTCCCAGCATCCAATTTATGACAAGAAATGAAATTGGTGTGGTAAAAGAAGTGTCACAATCAGACATAATTTTACTGGTGAGAGGCACAAGTTAAAGACCTTGCCCAAGCATAAGCTACATGTAACATCCTGGCAGGGTGAAGGAAAAAGGAAAACATGTGATGCTCTTGCTGGTATGAATTATAAAACTACCCAAATACAGCTTTTTGAGCATAACTGAATACATGTGATAGCATCATTATAAATTAAAATTGTTTATGACCTCCATTTGGTCCAAACACTACAACCTTACTATATGCATGGTTGAACAAATTGATCCATGACTGCTGGTGTTACACGGTACAAGAAATAGCCAAATGTCATGCAAAGGAAACAAAGAGAAAATACCAGCAAAAGCTTCTTCAGCAGACGCAACTTGTAATTTGGCTCCGAGTCATATGGATTTCTTAATGGCTACTGAAAATAATCTTTGATTCTTATCATTGTCAACTCAGTAAGTGATAATAACTAATATCTAAGTTGTTATTTGTTTATATAGTTAATTTTTAATTTTCTCTATTTCATAAGTGTTAATGTATTATGAAATCAGTCTTTTCACAAATGAATGGAAATCAGTACTTTTATACATTTTGCCTGACAGAAGAACTAAAATAGGAGATAACCAGTATGTCCCTGGTTAACTGGGAATACTAATTCCAAAGGACATGCAATTCCACTCCTCCCCTCATTGTATTTACTTGTAAAACCATAGAGAAATATGCATTAAAATGACCTTTCAAAATTCAGACTTCCGTGGCACCAACTTGTACTACCGTCTGCTTGGTACATTTCTGTTCAGAATTTTTGTTCCAACTATAGCTCTGAACACAGTCACACAAGCTAAGGCCTTTTAAGACTGTCATCAGTATGTCAAACAATTCCTGAAGTTATCTCCCACAGAAGATTCACATTTTTTAAAACAGCAGTAAACTGATTACCTTCACCTGTGCCTAAATGGCAGCCAGTTCATGTGAACCTCCTGTGCCTCAATTAACATTAGGGATGGAAAGAATAACTTAACCTACAAGGTACAGGTTTGCCTGCCATGATTTTCTGCCTGTAACATGGGCTGAGAGCTGCTTCACACTGTATAGATATGTTCTGCTTGCAAAGACAAAGGCCAGCTTCCAGGAGAGAGTTGTATGGCTCATAAAGGATTTTCTTCACTACTAGATAATTTAAGTTCTCTACATGAAGTACAAATCTACACTGAGTCAACAGAGTACATAGCTTCTCAGAGTGTGCAATTTAGAGTACGGGGCAACACCCTTAAAAACAGAACAAAGCCTAGTTTTACTGCCCAGTCCCCTGAATTACTATGCAACATTCATGCCTTAAGTATACCCTTGAGCATTCAGTACTTCTCTGAGCCACAGCTTTGAAGATGTGTTGGTTTCCTATGCACTAACTTGACCTATATTCAGGCTGACTTCTATTCTGAGACTATTTCTGCTGCGAATTCAATTCCAGATGCTATAGACATTGCTTTGCTACACCTATGATACAGATGACAAAAAGCAGAAGGATGTCAACAAATTAAAAGACCACTGCTGTCATTCCCTAATAACCGGGGCTTGTCAAAAAACATGCTGATCTTGGCACAAGCGTATTTCTTTGATAGTGTGGAAGCACAGAACCAAATCTAGAAACCTCCTTAAATTATCTGTTGTTATGCCAGGGTGAAAAAACCTGCTGACTTGCCTGGAGCTGAGCTTGATCTGTGCCATGTGCCAAGGATGCCTAGAATTCTTTCAAATGAGCAGGGCTTCCCTAAAAAAGGGACAATAAGCCTGCAAGAGATGACCAAAAAATGAAGGGGGGGAAAGAGAACAACAGACAGAGAACAACAGAAAGACTTATTAAAGAACAAAGTTCCAAGATCAAAACAGAAAAATAGCTCTCCATCTCTAATACAGGGCACGGTAGAGAAAATGGAAAACAGGGACAAATGTTTTGCTTTTTAACACTTGTTCCTGTTTACTCATGTCCCGATTCATGATTTTTGCACCAAAACTCATTTTCACATTTAAAGTGCAAAGGTCTTACAGGATTCGGTCTTACCCTACTAGTAGCACCTGGTAATTCATTAAATGATTCAAACTGTTTCATGTAATGATCGAGTGGAATAGTCATATACTACAATAGAACACCTCAAATTCCACCTGCCTCATGAAACAATTGTAAAGTCCTCTAAGTCTACTAAGTCAGCTGAAAGACCCCTAGAAAACTCTGAAGATTTCCATTTCTGCACATTTATAATAGACCCGTGATGAACGGTTAGCTTTACACCAACAGTTACCACAGGGGTGATGGTGTACGAAACGCTGGAGAGACAGCTATACAAACAATGCCATTACAACAGTATATAAAACCAACCAAAGCTCGCTGTCCACATGTGTGCGGAGTCCTACTTATAACATGAGTCAAGAGGTTTTTTTATTAAACATTTTCATCTATACTATGACTCAAGCAAATGAGTAGACAAGAAAAAGAGTGGGTAGTTTCAAGAAAGTCTGCTTTACTATCCGTCTATTGTGGTTCAGAATTTAGAGTAAAATTCCACCAAGAAGGCTTGACATGGCATATAAAAGCACCCTTAAAACATTTTTCTTGGCATGCCATCGGCTCTCATCAGACACAGGATATTGTTTCTGATGAACCTTCGGTATGAACCAGAACAGCTGTTCCTGTCTTTATCCCTGTCATACTACTAACAGAGAATGCATAGTGAAGCAAAAGGCTAAAAAAAATTTGGTAAATGTAAAGTACCGATTAGAATGTTGAGAACAGCAAGAACTTGACATGATTGACTCTTGAGAACTTTAACACACAGTATTTTAAGCAAATTGTTAAAAAGTGACAGAAATGTTCAAAAAAGCATATGCATATTAAAAGTTCTATAAAAAGCAAAGATGGCATTACATTAGAAATGATTAAAACTAAAAAAAAAATATTTAAATGAACATTTTAGTTTTGGTTTTAAGACAACTGTTTCACAGTTCTGAAATGCAATCAGATCACATTATAAATAGCAAGATGCGGTTTCTAGCTGTGTTCATTCTCTTAAAAATATCCATAAAAAGTAGCTTGCTGTATTTAAAAACAAACAAAAAAAATTAATAATAGCATTCAATATTTTTTTTTCCCGTATCTTTTTTGCTTTAGAAGATACGTATTTTGATTCCATGGAAACTCAATTGAGACTGTGCCATTTCTTCCACTCAGCTGACTAAAAGCACTGGTGAACTATCTGGCTGTTATTTGAAATGGTCTTCAACTTTGTGAAGTCAGAGACATTAGAGCAAAAGCTTTTCAGTAAACAGTTTCTGACAAAGTGAAAAAAGTAGTCAACAAAAAAAGAAGTGTTAACTAGTTTTACTTTTAATATTTTTCAGCCAAGCAGTTTATTACAGCCATTGTCATTTTTTGATATTCTCTCTCTTGTGACAATCACAGAAGCAATTCAAAACTTTTCTTATCAGCCAACTCTTTTACAATAATCTGATTCTTACTTGTGAAATCTGGAATAAAACGGTACAATTTCAGATGCTGAATACCTAAAAAAAAACCTCTGGGAGCCGCCAGGAATAACTATGAACTACGGTATACAATGTGAGGGAGTCACCACACACATTTCCCGGAAAGTGCTTCTCTTAATGCAGGACACCAAAAGCATGACATTTAAGGGGTTCAATCTTGGGAAAAAAACCCAGAAAGGCCATCTTATAAATGCTCAAATTGTCAATAACCTCCATTTCCTCTTTCCCTGAACCTCCTGGTTTCTTTTTTTAGGGCTCTTTAACATAGACTTCCTCTCTCTGTCACTCAGTACCCTTACCTATGAAAAGAATATAGAGGTAACAGCTGCTTTGTAAGGGTTCTTTGAAAACTGCTATTGAAGAGCTCAGGGAGGGGTACCAACACATTAAAAACCCCCACCCAACACAACTCTTCCCCTCCCCCCAAATACCCCATTTTTCTCCATTAAAACTGTGCTTATTGACATCAATGGGAAAATGTTTGAATCCCTGATGGGATTTTATACCACCTTACTCATGCCAGATTTTCTGCTGGTTAATGTTTCATGGTAATTATAATAACAAAAAAGCAGAACTATGCTGTTGTGATTTGTTTTTAGTGTAAAGGATAAGACTGCAGTCATGCAATGCCTAAGTCATAAAGGATGTTTTAAAGATTCTGTCGCCCTGCTTATCTCTATCATATCACCTAGTTTTTGCCTCAACAGATTTTCTGTTAACCAAATTCAGAGCATTAACTGACATCAACTGATACATGTGCATGACAAAGGAAAGTGTGAAGGAACATTAGCACTGTGAATTTCATTTTAAAAACGCTTCTCAGTTTGTTAAGAATTAGCCAAACCTGTTCTATCATCACAGGTGATGTCTGATTCAAGGCCTAAGCAGTTCCAACACATTTTTCTGGTATCCACCAGAACGGAGACATTCCTTTATATGCTTGTCAGGAAGTCCTTTAAGAGCAATGGATGGGTGTTATCAAAATACTTTCAACATCCGCTGATGTTTAACGCTCACAAGACAAAATAAGCGTTTACCAGAAAGGTAGGCGGGAAGAAAGCGTTAGTCCAGGATAAGCCAACCGACGCTAAAGACACACACGCGTTTCCCTCACAATAACGCTACTGAAATAACGTCGGCCCAAAATCAATTCGCAGCCCCGCACTTCTGGAGCTGGGTGCCATCCTCGGGTAGCTCTAAATGCGACGAAATGACCCGCCCACGTTTGGACCGCGCAGGGGGGAATCTCTGGCGAGGCCCAGGCTGCGGGAGTGGAGGGCGGGCAAGCGGCGCCGGCCCACCGCCCGCCTTCCCTCGGCGCTGCGAGGCCGCCGGGCCGGCCGAGAGCACCCGCCGCCCCCGGCTGAGGGAAACCGCCGCCCGCC
>VZTL01049106.1:0-14133 GCA_013400535.1 Scopus umbretta | reverse complement strand
ATCAAAAGATTGATTTCATTTATTTTGATGTATTCTTCTCAAGCTGAGTATAACTATGAAATTGTAAGGAGTAATTCAGAATGAAAATGAATGTATTTTTCAAGAAAAGAATCATAAGCAGTAAATAGCATAAGCTAGGAAACAGCAGATCATGCCAGACAAACTGAAATGTGTTGTTTTGATGGAAGTACTAAATTAGTCACTGAAGGGTATGCTGTACATTATCCTTGGAGAGAGAACAGCGTATTCTCAGTGAAAAGTTGAAAGTACAATTTCATTGTAGGTTTTCTTTAAATTTTCCTATGCAGACGTTCTACCAGTAGGGCAGTAGTGTTGATTTGGATATTGAATGAATGTTTAGATATTCATGAGTATGAAATGCATGGAGTTTAGAAAAATCTTATCAGTTACTTAGGCAAAAAGGATCTTTTTTCCTTTTGAAATTTGTAGGGTTTTTTTAATATGTACATAGGTGTGTAGCTTTCCATTCTTAAAATAGTCTTGCTCATAATTATTTAGTCTGTAAAATCATGTATTTCTTACTTGGTCACTATGGAATTCAAGATGTGTACTATTTACGTGCCATCCTCTGGCTCAAAAGCATTGCATTACTAGAGCCTGTGTATGTAATCAAGCCTTGAAGATGAGATTTAGAGAAGGCTAGGAAGGCAGAAAATGAGTCAAAAGGAAATGAATGACACAGGGAGGGCCACTGAGGGAGCCTAAGGCAGAAGTGGAGAAAATCAAAAGATAAAAAAGGGTCAGTTTGGAGCTTAATGAAAAAGGGAATGGTACATGGTTAGGAACCTCAAAGGGACTTAAGCTTCTAATTTGTAATTTTTATTAATTTTTGGCTCTCTGCAGTAGGTTAGTGAAGTTTGCCTCAGTGGAGTCTTCTGTTTTAAGACTTTCTGCTTTTGCAGATGACAGATTTATTTTTTTTTTTTAAATTAAGTTTTTATACAGGTGTTAAAGGTTGAGATTTAGAAAGCAAACTGGGAGACCAGTATAATCATAGGTGCAGTAATAAAATCCTCCACCAACCTTGACTGTAGCTTAATTGCATTTCCCCTTTTTTTTTTTTTTTAGTATGGCCCAAAATACTAAGATTAACTAAAACCGGATGAACAGTGCCTCATCAGATGATAATCAGTCACAGGAAGAATAA
Organism: Scopus umbretta; assembly: GCA_013400535.1. Lineage (NCBI taxonomy): Eukaryota > Metazoa > Chordata > Aves > Pelecaniformes > Scopidae > Scopus > Scopus umbretta. The sequence continues at coordinate 12,965 of VZTL01049106.1, read as the reverse complement.
GATGAAATAACTTACTACACAAAGAGCTAAAGATCAGCCTGGCAACAAGGCTTATTTAACTGATAGCAACAATCCCCAACCAAGCCTCAACGATTCCCAGCCAAATTCTAACATACTAGTATGGCCAAGTCTGATTAATTAGTCCAGTATCTTTCCTCGCTGCCCCACCTTTCTTTCATTTATTACATATTCCCCATTGTAATTTTTGGTTCTCAGCTTTGTTTCTTGTTCTTGTTTGCTTTATGGGGGTTAGCACATCAGCCAGCCCCAGAGGAGAAAGCAGGCAATAGGCATCCTTGCTGAATTCTGTCCCTACCTTTGTGGTCAGGTCCAGCCTGGAGGGTGAGTTGGGTTTACTTGTGACTGTAGGGTTCAGAGTCCTATCTGGCTCCTTAAAGGCGTTTGGGAAGGTGGTCGTTAGGGAAGCTTCCAAATGGAGAGGGTGTGGTAGAGTGAGCAGGATCTCTGGAAAAGCTAATACTGAACCTGGGCTTCTAACCAAAGGAATTATTTGCTCAGAGTTTGGAGATGTCATTTTTATTCGTTGAATCTGTTAGAGTGCTCTTCAGACCATTCCTTCTTGACACTGGTGGTTAGAGATTTTTTTTTTTCTAAACTCTTTCAAAAGTTTTAATTCCAAGACACCAAATATGTGACTAAGGTACCTTATGCCATCTTTTACAACCAGTGTGTTTATATTCAAGTAGTAATCTTAGGGGCTCTGAAGAAAAAGGTAGACATTATAGATCTAACATGTAAGTAATATAAGCTGCTTACAAAATATAAAATGTTGAATTTGCTAAGAACTTGTTAAGACAGAAAAAGAGCAGTTGCCTGGAAAGACAAGATGATTACTGGAAATGAGTGATCTTCACAACACATAAATGCACACTAATATGTTTCTAGAAAACACAGTTAAAAATAATTACTTTAACTTTATGTCACTCTATTAAAATGACCAGATAGGGAGATCTGTGGAAAATAGCTGTACCAAAAGAAGTTTGATGCATTGAGAGTTTGTACTTGTTTGATGGTAAGATCGTTAAATACTGGTCCAGTTAAAAGTGATTTAGTCGAAGTTACTTAATCACAAATCAGTTGTTTTCTATCATACTTTAATCTAAATGCCAGTGTTTGGTTTAGGAGATCTTTATACAGAAAAATGAAGGGAGAACTTTTGAAGAGGATGGAAGACATAGACCAAAGTTTCCAAGTTACACAAATAAAATTCTAGTTTTGAAATTCGTTAGATATTAAAAAGTTGTCTGATTTCAGAGCACATTTAACCAATCTGAAGATCAGTGAGAGTTTAGGTATTGAATAGCTTTGGAAATGATCTGTTTATTCAGATGTGTGATTTTAGCTCCTGGTTTAAAGCTTGGACATGAAATATTAAACAGCTACTGTAAATACTCATAAAAGGAAAGAAGTTATATATATAAAATAGCGGTATGGTTTTTAAGAATATGAATTTTGGAGAAGAAATTGCTCTAAGGTGAAGTAACAGGATGAGTTTGAGAGAAATAATCTTTTATCCAATTACCTAACAAATACCAGTATTAAAAAGTCTCTGCCTAATTTTTAGCATGGTGTCTTGAAAGAGGTAGAATAGAGCAGTCTCAGATCTTTATTCAAGGCTGAAAGTCGACTAGCTGATCTTACAGAATTTTTTAAGCGCCTGACTTGATTCTCTGAAAACTAAAGTTGTGACATATACAGTCTTCCTGCTGTGAAACAGGTTTTTCATCTTTTAGAATTTCTTAGTAATCCTCCTTACAGCTTTAAATGCTTTAACTCAGTAGCTTGTTAGCCTAATATGATTAGACCAGGTAAGCAAAACTAATGCAAATGCAGCAAATTAGAGATGCAGTTTCTGTTTTTCATCACCTGCCACCAATCACCAGTTCACATACCTTAAAAGGATGTTTTTATTTCTAGAAAAATGTTCAAATAGAACAGCAGTTTGAGTTTTTGAATGTTAATATTTCCAGAGAAGGAAGGTCCAGAGAAGAAGAAAATGAAGAAGGATGCTGGAAATAAGAAAACAACACCAGTTAGCATTCTTTTTGGTTATCCTCTGTCAGAGCGCAAACAGATGGCACTTCTCATGCAGATGACAGCAAGAGACAACAGTCCAGGTGATCTTACAAAGTTAACGGTTTTCTTCCTCCTGCCTGTTTTAATTCTGTCCCAATCGGAAAATTCTGAACCCTGCTGCTTTTTCATTGAAAAAAAATTTAATTATTCATAATTCTGGCAAAACTCTATTGTACATTGATGAGTACTTTGATGAAAAATTCTTGACCTTCTGTATTTATGTGCAAAGCTTTGCATGATGATAGCTGTAAATCCTGAAAATCTTTTTTTCCTTCGATTATTTTTGCCTCTCAAACACTGTTTCATACACATTAATTAAAACCTGAAATACTATCTGTTTTATATGAAGTTTAACTGCTGTCTCATTGCCTCCATTTGGAGCAGGATTTTAATTTAGAAGGAAACTGGATTATCTCCTTAAAATCTAATAGGAGAGGGGAGACACCTTGGTTTTAATTCGGAACTTCAAACTTTCCTTTTGAAAGGAAACTTTCGTTACTTAAAAAATCTTTACATGTGCCTATGTTCTACCCCTGTAATGTTTTTACAGATTTGGCATTTAAAAGTGAATGGCTGTGTTTCCTTAAGAATTTGGTGCCAGTTACCTGATGTTTTACTATCCTGCTACGTTTAAAACAAAATCTACGTAGAGAAAGGCAAGATAGTTTCATGGCAAGAGGAGGTACCTTTAAAAAGCTCCTCAGACTTTGGAATACTTTGTGGGGGAAAAAAGGATATTCTGTAGTCTCTTGTGCCAGAGAAATATACCCCATATATGAAAACCTTTGAGTCCCTGGCCCATGGATATGTTCTTAGTTGCTTGAGGGATTAAACCCAAGGAATCATGAAGATGGAAACTGCCGAACTGATATGCTTTAGCTCCCTGTTGCGAATTATAAAAGTTGCAGAAGAATTTTGGACTTCCAGGCTTTCTCCTTTCCGTCAAACCACTAGAAAAATTGCCTGAAGTATTGCATACTTTTATTTAAACTGTTATTAAAATAGAACCAGACTGCTTTGGTTAGGGATTTCACTTTTAACTAATAGGCACTCCTCAACAGAGTAATATTTGAAGGGAAATATTTTAGCTAGAATTCTATTATTTCAGTATATATTCATATTCATAAAGCACTTGTTTGTCAGAAGCATATATTCTATCAAATATATTAATATAACTTTAATTACAGATGATAATATTTTAGCTGACTCCCTGTAACCAAAGACTACCAGAAGAATACAATAGAGGCTGTTTTACTGCAGTTTCTCCTCTTGTGTAAATCTGGCTTTGTGGCTTCCCTTATTTTTGAGAAAATTTTGAAAAGCTTCAGTAATAGTAGTTTACTGTCCAGTCCACCCAAAAACATCGGTGGTGGCACAACTGAGAAAGTGCAGGAAGGACAATGCACAACCAGTAACTCCTCAGACTGGCATCCCACTACATAAAAATACAGCGGAAGTGTGCTGGAGGAAGTGGAAGTGGGGTAGATACTGATCTGCATGGTGATGCTTTGTCTTTTTTCAGCATAATTTATACCAGAGTTTGTGAACCTTGTGTTTTGGATAGACTTCATCTGTCATTGAAACCTACTTTAAAAATAGTGAGACTTTGCAAAGCACTTTTCACATTGCAAATAGGCATTGTGTTGATACATGTGAAGTGTCAAATACATACTTTATTTAAATACTAATTATTCATTGATAATTGTAGTCTTTGGCTACAATTGTAAAAATGAGATAAAGTAAAAATAGTGTTAAATAACTTAGTGATCGTTACAAAACTTATTTTGTAGATTCCACCTTAAATCATCCCCTACAAACAACACCAGCACAAAAGAAAACTCCAAACTCCTCTTCAAGACAAAAAGATAAAGTTAACAAGAGAAATGAACGAGGGGAAACTCCTCTACATATGGCAGCAATTCGAGGGGATGTTAAACAGGTTAAGGAGCTAATCAGTTTAGGTGCAAATGTGAATGTAAAAGACTTTGCAGGTAAGTTGATGTATGTTCTCTTAACTGTATGAATTAAATATTCATGCTGAAGTTGTCAGAGGTTTAATTCAGTTCATGCTATATGAAAAATATAACAAAATTTATTGGAAATTTACAAATCATGTTTTTCTTTCTGATGAAAAAGATAGTACTGGGATACTGTAGTATATTATAGTGTGTGTGTATATATATATAGTATTAGAATGATATAATAATACCTGGATGTTTCAGTTGTGGCCATGACCTTTGCACACTAGGCATGTATAAAAATACGTGTGCATGCTTGCTGAACTTTGCAGAATTACACTAGGCAAAGTCAGTAACTGATAACGGGATTGTATGCTATGTGAGGAAACGCAAAGTTTAGTAACCGTGAAGGTGACAGCACTGTAATGTACATTGTCTTCTTACTGTGACAGCTAATACGCACCAAAGCAGATGGGTGTGGTATAGCTTGCACTTGTCATGTAGTCATGCCAGATTAATACTAGTTTTGGTATGTCAGTGTCTGCTGTGATTTCAGCACCGATTGATAATCTTTAAGGTAAGTTGTACCATGTTTTCAGTATCCTTTATTTGGTATCTTTCTTTACTTTTCTCGGTATCTGTTTAGTAACCTTTCTATAAGGAAATGTCTGTGCAGCCTGTCCGTTTGTCTGCAAGACCCTCTAAATAATTTTTTGGAACCTGCTGGCAAACTTTTGCCTATTTTGCTTTTGATACTCTCACGGTAGTTAAATTTCTACGTGTTTTAGTAAAAAAATCTCCAGCAGAGCAAATACGAGATCCCCAAAGTAATGCTTCCACAGAAGACAGAACCTGCAGTTCTGAGTTCAGTAGTTGCCAGCTGCTGTTTGGCCAGGCACCAAATTAAATGCATTTACATATTGAGATAAGCCCAAGTATGTGCTGGTATTTCCTCAGCCAGTGTAAAAGGGCATAAGACTTAGGAGCTGGAGTATTGGGTAGATGTTTAGGGCGTAGAAGGGGGTTGGGGTAACGAGGAGGGATGGAAAAGAGTGAAAGGAAGGCTAAATCAGAGGATAAAGGGTTGGTGCAGAGGTGGTTGTGGGGTTGGGGGTCTAAGACACGCCTATAAAAAGATAGGATTTAGTAGACGTTTCTCTCTTAAATGCAAGGACTACTCTCAAAAATAATACAAGTATCAAGTGCACATTATATAAACAGCATAATGAACTGCTCTTAATACTCTACCTCTCAACATTAGCCATTAAACACTGGCTTTTTTTGCATCCACAGTCAAAGTGGATCATGGGAAAGTGAGGAAATAAATATAAGAGTGAGCCGCGTTGCTTTCAGTTGTGTTCAAGAAGACTGTGCTCCTAATGCAAAGGGTAGTGCTGAAGGAAGGTGACAAAATTTGTGGAGAGCTGCTGGCGTCCCAAGGGAATAAAGAGAATATTGAGAATACTCATTGGTATAATTAACTGGCAGCACTAGCAGTTTCAAGTTTGTAGAGTCGTTGCATAACAGAAGCAAAAACATAATGAAGGTCTGAATGAGAGTTTTGACTAGACCTACAGTAAAGCCTGCTAAAGGTGCTCAGTTTATGAATCTGAATGGTTATAAAGAGAATTATACTCTTAATGTGAATGGTGAGATGAGTTGAGGTAGTAGGCCCCTGTGAGAGAAATTAAGAACTATATGGTACAATTAGTTGTCAGCTCAAACTTGACATCAAGAGAAGATATTAAAGAGATGGACTAAAAATCTTGATTTTAGGTAAGAAACAGATCAGGGATTTCTTGGTGTACAGAGGTGTTGTGGTTTAACCCCGATTGGCAACCAAGCACCACACAGCCGCTCGCACACCCTCCCCCCGCCCTGGCGGGATGGGGAGAGAACCAAAAAAAAATTAAAACCCTTGGGTTGAGATAAAGGCAGTTTAATGGGATAGCAGAGAAAAAAAAGAAATAATAATAATAATAATAACAATAATAATAAAAGAATATACAAAACAAGTGATGCACAATGCAATTGCTCACCACCCGCCGACCGATGCCCAGCCCGTCCCCGAGCAGCGATCGCTGCCCCCCAGCCAGCTCCCCCAGTTTCTATACTGAGCGTGACGCCATATGGTATGGAATAGCCCTTTGGCCAGGTTGGGTCAGCTGTCCTGGCTGTGGCCCTCCCAGCTTCTTGTGCACCTGGCAGAGCATGGGAAGCAGAAAAGCCCTTGACTAGGCTAAACACTACTGAGCAACAACTAAACCATCAGTGTGTTATCAGCATTGTTCTCATACTAAGTCCAAAACACAGCACTATAGCAGCTACTAGGAAAAAAATGAACTCCAAATTAAGCTGAAACCAGGACAAGAGGGTAGCTGAATTTGGTTTTGAAGATGCCGTTGCCCAGGACTCATTTGTAGAGGAAGAAGAGAAAGGAAGCAGAAGTAGAACCCGGTGGGATCTGCAGAGAAGTTGACAGGGGAGATGAGAAGAACTTGTTGAAAGAGCATTTTTAGAAAAGGTAGGGGAGGTTCAGGGGAAGACAGACCCATAGAAATCACGGGGAGAACAGAAGGACTTCAAGAAGAGATGTTGTGGTGGGTAAACCTTGGCTGGCTGCCAGACACTCACCCAGCTGCTCTCTCACTCCCCCTCCTCAACAGGGCAGGGGGAGAAAATAAGATGGGGGAAAAAAAGCCCTTATGGGTTGCATTAAAGACTGTTTAATAAGACAAGCAAAAGCTGCACGTGCAAGCAAAGTAAAAAGAGGAATTCATTCACTTCTTCCCATCAGCAGGCAAATGTCCAGCCAATTCCTGGGAAGCAGGGCCTCAACATGTGTAACGGTTGCTTGGGAAGACAAACGCCATAGCTATGAACATCCCCCCTTCCTTCTCTTTTCCCTGAGCTTTTATTACTGACTACGACATCACATACTATGGAATATATCTTTAGTCAGTTTGGGTTAGCTGTCCTGGCTGTGTCCCCTCTCAACCTCTGGTGCGGAGGAAGGGAGAGAGAAATCCCTGACGCTGTACAAGCACTGTTCAGCAGTAGCCAAAACACTGTTGTGTTATGAACACTGTTTTAACCCCAAATGCAGCGCACAGCGCTATACAGGCTGCTGTGAAGGAAGCTAACTTCATAACTGCATCCCAGCCTGAGCCAGTACAGATATTTAACTAATTTTAATGGCCAATGAAAGGATGAGGAGAATGGTTGAGTTGGTTCCGAGAATCGATTGGGAGCAAGTCATTAGAAGACTTTATTCTGAACTCTGGAGGAGGTGTTTGGGATCAAGTGAGATACTTTTCCAGTAGTAATGCAAAGTGAGAAGCAGAGGTGACTGAGCTTCAAAATCCTGTGCAGAGGAAAAAGTCAAGACGAGGGGGAGGATTAGGAGTGAGTCATGGGTGGAGCAAAGTGAGAATTTAGGATGCAGTGAAGTTTAGAAAATTAGTGTTTTTTAGCTAAGAATTGGCAGAACTAAAGGAGCAGAAAATGAATTAGTAATGGAGGAAGTAACTCTGCTCATGGGATATCTGCCAGAATGATACTGCTGTGTGAGAACAAGAGTAAAGGAAACAGATGTTGAGAGCAAGCCAGGACTAGAGTTGGCAGGCTGGACTTTGTGATAGGATAGAAAGGCAAAGCAGTAAAACACAGAGAAGAATGAATGAGAGAGAATTAATAAGAGGGAAGAAGATGGGGATCAGAGGGCTGAGAGCAGAAGAGTGCCATCATTGTGGATGAGTGGGAAAAAGGCGAATGACAAAGAAAATAGAAGTAAGGAGGTGGTAGCCAGGCAGTGCTGGAAGTGAGTGACCAAAGTGATGATTGGAAGTGAAATTTAGTGTACGAAGATCAGGAAGAAGTGTTTTGCCATAGACTAAGATAGAAGCTGCTTTTTTTTTAAAAAAAAACTTTTTTTTTTAATTTAAATGAGTGGCAGATGAGAAGTTGAGTGAGAGATAAAGATGAGAGATTACCTTACTGAGGGATTAGATAAGTCAGGGGTTTCTTCTTGTACCTCCTCTTCATGGATGTACTGATTAGATGCAGAGTTCAAGTGAATAAACTCTTCCAGACTTGCACTGGTTAAGTTGGAAACAAAAGTTGAATGCCTTCCTAGAACTGAGCTGTGAGAAGGCATCAACAGCAGGCTGGAAGTTCAGGGCAGCTATGAAGTGGAAGGAATCAAGTCGGGGAGAGGAAATTGAGGTAAGGAATATAGCATGTGTGGGTTGATAGTCATCTTCAGTTGAGGCTCTGCTACAAAAAAATGAGCACTGAACTTCAGCTTCTCAATTTGGAAATCAAAATTGCTAAAAATTAGTAATATTCTAGGAAATATGATGAATAAGTTCTCTGCCAATATTTTTTAGTAACTTGCTATCTAGACTAATAGCTGCTGAATGTTATTAGTGATTCCTGGTACATGTTCAGTGGCTCTAAAGGAGCACTGGTTATGATAATTTGCCATACTTATTCTTTCTAATAATGCGGTTTTCAAACTGTTTCCCTATAGAATAATGTTATTTATATATACCTAACACTGTTCAGATGCTCACTAGTCAAAGAATTTCTAACATGTTTAGCCTGGGGATTTTGTGCCAGATTTTGTCTTTTACTATTTGATTAGTGATTTCTGTGTTCAATTTAATCACAATAAAATTTGGAATTTGTTGGTGTGAGGTTTAAAGTTGATAAAGTGTCTGTTGTTCATCAGGTGGATGGCATTACCTTCCTGCCAGCTACTGTGTGTGAGTGTATTTTGAAAAGTTTCAAGGCAATAGAGATCTATAGCACAGGACAATAAAAACCAAACTTAAATCTTTGACCTTTCAAACTTACCCTTACCACTCTTCACTACAGGTTGGACACCACTGCATGAAGCTTGTAATGTTGGTTACTACGATGTTGCTAAAGTCCTGATAGCAGCAGGAGCTGACGTGAACACCCAGGGCTTGGATGATGATACGCCACTTCATGATTCTGCTAGTAGTGGGCATAGAAATGTGAGTTTGCTGGGAGAGTGGGAGGGGAATAAATAAGTGATTTGAAATGCTCAGTCTTTAGAACAAATCCTAACTGTCCTGATTACTCTCATATGATTTTATAATTCTGCTTCTGCTGTTTCGGGGCATCTTAAAGTTGTTTTGGTTTTCTTTGGTTCATCTTGCTTTTCATCCTGCTTCTGTTGCCAGGTATTTTCTAACAGTACCTGTTTTCTTAAATATTTGAAAGTTTCCCTTTTACTTTTTTAATAAATAAATAAATGTTTTAATGACTTTTTGTTTTAAGAGAGACATCTACTGTATAGAATTCTCAAAAAAAAAAAAAAAAAGTCTCCAAACAATATACTGTGGGTTTGAGGAAATATTTTTTATTTCTGTACATGTAGGAAAGTAAAATATGCTTTAAAATATTTTTATATGTGTATATATAAGTATATATAAAAATTATATATCCTACATTTATTTTTATATATTTATTAATGGATTTTTAAATAGATCACTGATGTATATATATTCTTTATTAAAAAAAAACAAACCAGTAATGACTTAGCAGAGAAGATAAATGGAGCACTGTAGGTATTTTACATTAATTTCTGAATTTGTTCTTGTTTTCTGCAAACGATGCAGAAATGACTCTGCTCTCCTTTTATGTCTCTTTTATTTCATTAGTATGTGTGTGATCTGCTGTATAAAGCAAAAACCAGAAAATGTCCTTAAATCAAGTATACCCTCCAAACAAGGCATTCAGTTTGAAAGGATATTCCGGAAAGGCTAGAGAAGAAAATTATGATAATCTGATCGTTAAATTTTTATTAACAGTTTAGTAACTATTTCTTATGGGTATCTAAACAAAAGTGAGTCTTTAGATCGAACTTGCATAAAATTGTAGTAGAGATTTGGAGAACAGGACCTCTTGCTTGTCTGGTCTCCGTGTACATACCTGTGACCATCTCACTAACATTACGTATCAGAAAAGTTGTGAAGTTTTGTGTTACCGTATTGCTGTCTGCTGAACTTCCCCACTCTTAGCATGTAGGACCAAAAAAAAAGTAACTGATACTGGATACTGTGTTGAAAAGGCAATGGCTTTGGTATCATTGTAACTTTAACAACTTTTTTGCCCTTGATGCTTGAGAAATTGATGATTTTGCTGTATTGTGTTCTGGTGGGGATGAGAGTAGTTTGTTCCTCCAATAAGATACTTGGATCTCTGTCAGGGCTTTTCTGGAATGCTGTGGAAACCAATAGTACTGCTACTTGAAAAACTTTTGCTGTTCCTTAGAGTTAAGTGCTATAAAATTTGGAGCAAGGAGGTGAACTGAGTGCAGAGGAGTAGAGAGTTTGGTAGGCGAGGAGCCACATGAATTCCGTGAGGAAATGCTAGAACAGCAAGACCAAAAGGCCACTATTGCTTTTCTTTATGATGATGCTATATCTGTGTAACAGAGGACAACTTTCTTTAGTCTTCCCCATTACCTCTTTTAACAAGCAGATTATGAATACCCAGACTTTGCATTCTGGTTGCTGAAATCTTGCTTTGCAACCTCAGTTTTATAGGTAAGAGTTTAGGATTGTGTGTCACATTATCCACATTTCATGTGCAATGGAAGATTTTTATGCTGGTTAAGTAACATGTTGTGGAAAACCTAAAAGTTCATTTACTTAATGCTGCAGATTGTGAAGCTGTTGCTTCGACATGGTGGAAATCCATTTCAAGCCAATAAGCATGGGGAGAGACCTGTTGACGTTGCTGAAACTGAAGAGCTGGAAATGCTATTGAAAAGGGAGGTGCCCATCTCTGATGATGAGGACAGTTGCTCAGGTAAAAGCAGCCATTTAATTGCGTACTTCAAGTGCATCAATTCACCTGAAGTTCGGTGGTTTGAATCTTTTTGCATAGTGTTAGCTATTATGAGTTGCTGCAGGTAGCAGTTGCTGTTGCTAAGGTTGTTTTCCACTTTTAGTTTTACAGGTAGTTTTCAAGTCTTTCAACTGAGTTATCTGAAATGTTTATTCTGCCTTTTTTTTCCCCCTTCTCTCTTTTAATAAGCCCTTCCCCACCTACCTCAGAATGGTCATTTTACCAGAGAAAGATACAGAGAAAAATACTGCATTTATTATAATACAGAGTGGTTCCTGAGAGGTCTTCTTAAGGGAAAATATCCCGAAGTCACTTACTTCACATCCTTAGTAGATGAATCAGGGGGTAGTGTGTCACATGGGAATAACTTAGTTGTACTTACTCAGTAAAGAAAAGTCCCTGCCAGTGGGGAAATCACTGGTTTCTGAAGGTGCCAGATAGTAGCTTGCTTATGTGGAGGCAGTAATTCTTGGTCCCTACTGTATTTCTGCAGATTATGGAGCAGGTATCACCTCTTGGGGCACAGAAAGAACTATTGTCTCCTTGGAAGCAAAAGATTCTTGACCATAAGTAACTCACTTGAGTGCCAGGCAGGAAGTTTTTCATTCTGCTTTCACAGAATCTTCATGAATTCAGATTCTTTTGAGTAAAACNCTCCTCAGCACTGGTGAGGCCACAGCTGGAGTGCTGAGTCCAGTTCTGGGTTCCCCATTATAAGAGAGATATGGACATACTGGAGAGAGTCCAATGGAGGGCCAGGAAGATGATGAAGGGACTGGAACATCTTTCTTACGAGGAAAGGCTGGGAGAGCTGGGATGGCTCAGCCAGGAGCTGAGAATGCTCGGGGAGATCTTACCGATGTGTACAAGTGCCTGAAGGGGGAGTGGAAAGAGCGAGGCTCTTTTCAGTGACAGGACCAGAGGCAATGGGCACAACCTGAAACACAGGAGGTTCCCTCTGAACATCAGGAAACACTTTTTTTTTTTACTGTGAGGATGGCTGGGCACTGGCCCAGGGAGGCAGTGGAGTTTCCATTCTCTGAAATACTCAAAAGCCATCTGGATACAGTCCTGGGCAACTGGTTTTGGGTGTCACTGCTTGAGTAGGGGGGTTGGCCCAGATGACCGCTAAAGGTGCCTTCCAACCTCAACCATTCTGTGAAAATTACATGAGGGAGAGCATCATGTCACATGATTGTTAAACTCAGTTTCTTTTTCCCTGAGAGTTTAAAAAAAGAAAAAAAGCAAACCAACCAACCAACAACAAAAAAACCCCAAACCAAACCAACTAAGCAAACAAACAACAACAAAAAAGCCAACCTAAATCCCTAGGTGTGTTTTCTATTCAAGGTTTCAGTAAATTAAAAAAAAAAAAAAGTCATACTGATCTATGTAGAGCTAACAAATATTCTGACATAGTGTTAACTTTTTTTTTTTTTGCATGAGAAGGATAGCCTGAAATACAGTGCATAGTCATTCTGTTTTAAAGCATTGCTCCACAGGATCTACCTAAGCTTAGCCAAATCATTAATCTTAAGAAAAATATTTTTAACATATGCATAATAGAAACTTGATACTGTTTAGTAGTTGATTCCTCAGCATTTGTATGTCTGTGCAGGGTATTGCTCAGTTTCAATGGGCTGGTTTCCACGAGGAGCAGAACATTCTCTGCAGTTTCTCGAGGAGTCAGGCTTAGAGAATTGATGATGTCTGCAGTACTTCCATTGCTTTACCTTTGGTCATTAAGGAGTAAGCTGTCTGATGTGTTTGGAATGGGGAAAGACCCTTAAGAGCAAAGCAAATAGGGACATGGAAGAGAGAAGCAGCAACTACCTTGTAGGAAAAGGGTAAAGGGAAGGCACAGACAAGCTACAAGGAGTAGTTAGAGTTAAGGCGGGAAGATGATGGCATGTACATATGGGCAGGGGAGTGGTGCGGTGGAGTATATAAAAAGCTGTGTTGTGGTTTGGCCCCTGTCGGCAACCAAGCACCACACAGCAGCGCGCTCACCCTCCTGCCCCTGGTGGG
>VZTL01049105.1:45310-69168 GCA_013400535.1 Scopus umbretta | reverse complement strand
TTTTTTTTTTTTTTGCTGGGTGCTACCCAAGAGAAAAAAGGTGCTAAATGTGCTAGAAGAGGAAAATCAGCTTTAAATGATGTGAGGATTATGGGTAATAATACTTAGCAAACCAAGGATGGATGATTGACCAGTTGATCAGTGAGCAGAGTTACTTGACACATGAGAGCAAATGCTGTAAAAAATTGACCAGGAGAAGTCATCTTTGATTTAACACTTCTAAGCTTTTATTTAAACATTTCATGGAATTATTTTGGCCTCTTGAGCATCAGCTTGAGGGGATCCAAATGGAAGGTTAAACCCTTTTTAAAATATCAGTGTAAATATCAGTGTAAATTGTGTACTCTTTCCTACCCCTTCCTTCTTCCTTTCCCTCTCCATTATCATCCCTTATTTCCTACATCTTTGAACTACAGCCAGCAGCTGTAGCAGCTGAGGTACATCTCAAATAGATATGACAGGGGGCAGGTGGGAAATAATTCATGTATGTAAAGATTAAGGGAGGTATAGCTACAACTTCTTCAACTGCTATACCTCTTGTAAGGAGATGATATTGTAAATCCTGTGTACTGCATACAGGTTTAGTACAGTCTTTCAAAAAAACCCCAAAAACCAAAATAACCAAACCCCAGCGCTGCTAAATGATGCTTTCTGCCAATTTCTTAGCTGATTCACTTGCTTTTAAATCAGCAGTTTGCACATATGAGAGTGGAAAAACTAATCGTAGGAATTTCTTGGTTTTGCTTTGTAACCTACTCAAAATGCTGTGTGAAAAATACAGAATTCCACTATTCCTTTGATCATTTGATGCTCTGTGGGCGAGCAGCTTGTCATATTTTCGACTAACTCAAAAACAAGCAAACAAGCTTGTTTCTATAGTTATGATGGCCTCATGATACGATGGTCTCATGATACAAACAGGACAATGTTTGGCAAGAATGGTGATGTCCTATGTTAGGCCAGCTGATACGCTTTGCAGCTCAAAGGAGAAAACAAGCTGAGAGGCACACAAGGCCTTTCTTAGTCTGAAACAAAAGCAGCAAACCTCGTTAAACCTTGTTTTGTAGTGATTTACAAAGCCTACACAGGCTTTTGGTGAATTTGATTCCCATGACGTTTGCCATACTACACTTTTAAAAGGAACAATTTTACTTCTGAATTAGGTATTTGATATGCATGCAGTGTTTTATAACTAGGTGTTACTATTTTTATAACATATATTTTTAAACCCTATTTATATTAATAAGATCCATTTTATATATATGAAAAAAACCTTTCATTAAAAACCCCACCTCTTCTCTATTTGCTCAAATATCTTTCCAGAATTAAATGATATTGGTATTGGGACAAAATGTTTAAATCCCATACTGGCTATTTTTTTTTTTTTTTGACTTGTCAAACTTAATGCAGGTGAGTTTTAGCACAGAAAGCTAGCATCTGATAGTGTATGGCTGATAACGTCAGTAATGTGACAGATAATTAGTACCTGTAACTTTCCTGTAACTTAAACCAGTTGCATCTATTTTGGTGATTATGAGAAATAGCCTGTAACATGCTCTGTAAAAGAAAATGCAAAATTTTCAAACAAGACGCCCAAAGGGATTAAAAAAAAAAAAAAAGTCTAAATTTGCATAAATACGTATTTGCACATGTGCATGCTCTCTTTTAGAGATTTCTTTTTGGAAAGCCATTACTGAAGAACCTCTCTTCCTTACACATATAGCACAGTATTCTGTACTTCAGTGAGGCAGTACACAGCTTTTGTTACAATGACAAATACTGAAATGTTAAAAATAGATTAAGCTTTAAGAATCCCAGATATTTTCAAATAACAAAGAGTGATTTATGTGGGCTCATTTTGCACTTTGACAAAATATAGAGGCGCTTTTGTTCTATGATTAGCAAGGGTGCTGATGTCAGTTCGCTTGTCTAGCTTTAAGCTTTATTCTGCTGCTAAATTGTGCTTTGTACTGTAATCCAGAGAACCTTTGTATCTGCCTTACTAGTGTGTAGTTTATGGAATTGCTTTTGTTTTTGAATATAATCTGTGCCAGTTTCAGTGAGTGTGACTCATTATATGACTGAAATAAACATTCACATATGCATTATGTGAAAACTCTTCAAAAATAGTAGCAGGTGCTGATAGGCTAAATTCAATGTTTTAAGTACTTTATAGTTGCTATTTTGTAGCCCAAAGGGCTGAAAGCAAATCCCGCTTAGCTGGTTGATCTTCTGAATTTTTAAGAGTCCTATTTACTCATTATTGCTCAACAGAGATTGTCAGGATTACTAAGACTTTTTCACTCCTTAACACAGTACTAGCAATAAACTTCCAGAAGAGGCACACTTGATTGATACAGAGTTGATTTGGTTTTTTGGTTACACAAATCGTGAGACAAAATGCATCGTGCTTCTCAATTGCTCTTGTTCCTCTCCTATCTCTAATCTCTTTCCTCCTAACTTAAGCTTTGAAAATTTCATGTGAATGACTTAAAGCTGAGATTAAGATAAAGCTAGTTTCTGAAGCAACAGTTTTGCAGCTTGGTTCATAACAGTTATCTGTGATCGACCTTGCCTGGAGAGAGAGCCTCCGATATTGAAGTTTCCTGTTATCCCAGTGTCTAAGTTCTCACTTGATTTGGAAACAGGAAACAAAACAAACTTTGTCAGTGTTTTTGGGTCGCTGTTCAACAGGGCTTATCAGCTCTGCTGCTAGAAGATGGTCACATTTGAAATGTAAATTGAAGGGTTTCATCTGTTACATCTTCTACTTCTGTGTTTTGCTGTTCACACAGTTAAACTTACTGCTACCGTGGAAATAGTTGATTGAGACCTTGACTTGATTCACACAGTTCAGCATTTAAAGGCAGACGTTGATTTCACAACTACAATAAATATACTTGTTTTGTAATGTATAAAAGTTATCTTAAAATCAAATAACTTTTAGAGGCTTGGTAGTTGGAGAATGGATCACAAGTCTTAATTAAGCCGTCTGGCATTTTTCCCTTTCTCCTGTTTTCTGTGTTATCTTTGCATAATAGCGTCCTAAGCTTGGTACCCAAAAAAGGCATGCCCACTTGACAATGGGGGTGTTGTGAGTCTAGTGCAAAGCTGACAGCGTTCGTTTGGAGCTGGAAGATGGCAGTGCAGTTCTCACTCTTTGTCCTTTATGTCCTCCCTCCACTAGTTTGTTTGAAGGTAACAGCTACATAAAAATGAAATGGAAACACTCTTGTGCCTCAAGAAAATGGGTCCAAATCTTTTCCTAATACACAGTAGGAAACTCTTGTTTTCAAAGCTATGTCCCAGTGTGTAAAGGATATCACACGTCCTGACCTCTTCTGGGACCATCCTTGCTGACTTCATTCCTTTCCTTGATTAGCATGCAGCCAGGGCTGGCCAAAAGGAGAACTCACCTGCTTTGTTTTTTTTTATTTCTTCTGTTGGTTTTTGTCCTTCCAAAGGACTTACTGGTGACCTTGTCTGAATATCCTAAAGAAGTTTTAAATGGGGTGCCTTGGGGCATAGTGTGAGTCTGTGGTGTAACGCACAGTGGCTTGGCTACTGCACTGATTTGCCTTGGTCTCCAACTTTGCTGAAAAGCATAAAAACAAACAGGCAAAACAGTGATGGCTCCCCACTGCATCCAGGCTCTACGTTCAGATTTCTAACCGAATGCAGTGCAGCTCTTCTAGTGGGCAATGGCAGTACGTCTTGTTTCTTCTACTGTGCCTGTTATCCTGGCATTTGTGCGTGTAAGGAAGCTTATAGCATAGAAATGCTGTATTGCTGGTAGAGGTGAAGAACCAAAATGCACCTAAGTGTGGCAATAAAGATGCTGCTGGTAATGCCAGGACAGTTGTATGCGAACATTGGTTTCTTGGTTTGAGTTAGCCTCTTTGGCAAGAACTATGGCAGGTGTCGGAGGCCCATGGGAATGGAAGGCAGCTGAGGGTTAGTTGGAAGGTGAGGCATTTTACTTCTTAAATGAGGCATTTAGTCTCATAGACCAGCTTCTTTCTCTCTGCAGTGGCAGGAAGGCTGGTGTAACAAGCATGGTGTCAGATTGTGAAATGTATTTCTTCTGTGGACGTACCTTCCAAACAGACTGTTTTTATGTGGTAAAACTATAATGTTTGGTCACTTTCTGCATCCTCATCTCTCTAATGGTTTCCAAAATAATAATGTTGCTCTTTTTCTGTAAGAAGTACTATTGTAGAAATATTATGAGGTTCTGAGTGCAGAGTTCCCCCCACATCGAGGCAAGTGTACGACATGAGCATTGTCTGTTCTTGAAAGGCAGGTCTCTATTGTTGAGTATCAGTGAAAAATTCAGAGTTAAAATGCATCAGCCCGAAGCAGCAGATATTGGAAACAAGGCACTACGGAGCACTTAAAGATACATCTCTATTTTGTCTTTCCCGTGCCTATGTCAGCTTCCTTCAGAAGTTTTTTGTGTGCTTTTTTCCCCTCTCCTGGTCCCCTCCCCTCTTTTTTCTTTATTGGATTCATCCTTTCTCATTTTGTAAACAGTGATTTAATTATATGTCCCCTTCTTCAAAGCAAAGTTCAAGTACAGAAGAAATAAACTTTTAAAATACAAATTCACTAATCCTCTAGTCCTCCACTGTAACAGTATGTAAATAGATTGTGTTAAATGTAGGTAACTGGTGTGTAATCTCTTAGAATTATAATTGAACTACTTATTACTTGGTTCAGTCCGGGTTGAAACCATACACAAAAGGTAACAGTCTTAAAGTATGATTTCTTCCTTCTAATTTTTCTCCCTTTTTTCTCTCTCTCCAATTTTCAGGCATGGAAGAGGAGATGGTTTGTGCTTCGCAGCGGCCGTTTAACAGGGGATCCAGATGTATTGGAATACTACAAAAATGACCATGCCAAGAAGCCCATCCGTATCATTGACTTAAATTTGTGTCAACAAGTGGATGCTGGATTAACATTCAACAAAAAAGAGTTTGAAAACAGTTATATTTTTGATATCAACACTATAGACAGAGTTTTCTATTTGGTAGCAGACAGCGAGGAGGAGATGAATAAGTGGGTTCGATGTATCTGTGATATCTGTGGGTTCAACCCTACAGATGAGGGTGAGTTCCGTTGGCTTTTCTGAGAAAGTGCAATGCCTACACATGAAGAATGTTTCAAAGATCAGATGACTATCTTTAGCTGGCATATGCTTTAAAACCTGTATGCATTGGCTATGAAACTTCCTTGTTACTCTGGAAAAAAAAGTATGCAGAACAGAGGGAGATATTAAGAATTTGTTATAAATTAAGCGGGCCATAGAACTTGGATGATGCTTTTCTGTTTTGCATGATGTTAGGTCTTGAGAGTATAGGAAAAATCTTTAAGTAAAATCATGCAAAGCAGAAGATCGTCATAATCATCAAAGGAATCCCATTTGGTATAAAAACGTATGGTTATGCAAGCAGGAATTGAGTGCAAAATGTCAGGTTTCTAATATTACCATTTCTCCATCTGCTTTGCAACTTGGGGGAAAAAAATCCGCCCCCCACTGGCCGAAACAAACAAAAAATAACTTGTAGTTCTCCTCTATCTAGCTCTAATCCTACCAAAATAGACATTGTGTGAAAGCAGCTGGTAGGAAACAGGATGGCGTGTTTAATTCCTACAAATACCTTGTGGCCGTTGCTTGTCTTGAGTCCATCCTTATTTATTTATTCCTTGTGGAGATTAGTGGGTTGCATGACTTGCTGTAGCTCTGTGCACAGTCCCAAGAAAAGATTAAATAGGAGCGGTAAGAGGGTTATAAATGAAGCATGCCTGACTGAAGGGGCTAGAATTAAATCCCTGGTTTTTGGAGGACTGTCGATTGAGGGAGGTCAGGAAACAAGGGCTTGCATCTCTGCTACTCCAGGCAAATCTTCAAAAATGACTGGAAAATATTGTTACTTTCTGAAGAGGGGCCCTTTTCTTTCTCCTTATTGCAGTTTTGAACTAAAACTTTGTCACAAAAACTTCATCTATGAATTACCACTCTAATGGCAAATTCAGTGAAGGGTACTTGTTTTGACAGTTGCAGCATGTTTTTGTGACACCCTGAACATAACCGAGACCACCCACAGCAGGTTTCTAAGAGCGATTGCCGCGTGATTCAGGATTCAGTCTGCCAGGCATCCATTACGCATGGGAGAGAGGTAGGCAGGTGGCTGCTTTTCAGTGGATAATAAACTAGTGGATAATAAACTAGTGGATAATAAACCAGTGCAGCCGTGGGCGGGAGGCGCTCAGAAATCATTGGTTCTGGGGACGAACTAGGAATCTGGGAAGTAAGGAGGAAATATGTTTACCTGGCAGCCTTCGCGTATGTGAGATTGCGAAGGGGCGTGTGTCTGTTGCGTGGAATGGAGAGGCAGGGTCCCCGCTAAGCCATGAGGCCTGTCCTTGCCGTGAGCTGGTGTATTGCTAATCCATCATTGTCTGTTGATGTGACGTCTTCTGCTGAGCTGAAGGTGAAACAGGCTATGCATGCGGAGAGAACTAACTACGCCCTCGCTGGCTGTTTGGACCAAGACTGGTTTTTGCTTCAGTCAGTTGTATCAGTAACTTCTCCCCACTGTATTCTCATTGCATGTTTCATCCTCGGCATTTTAGCTTTGTCTGAATTATCCTAGCACCTTTACTTTACATAACTGAGAGTTGCCAGAACTGTCTGTTTTATGGGTTTAGTAATGTCTTATAATGTGTTGAGGAAGAATTAAAAAAGGAAAATGGTGAAATCGGTTGCTGAGTGTCTGTTAATTGCCGAGTTCTTTTAACAAGATAAATCTTCCTCCTAATGGAAAAGCAAGTCGTAAACATACTTTATAATGTGTTAACCTACAGTTTGTCTTGAGAAGCTAAAGAATAGGTGAAGTTCACTGCAGATAGAAAAAAAAGCACTATTATTTTAGTATGGAAGTAAACAAAAAGAGATCGTATGGGGCATAACCAACCTTCCCTTTAGCCTATGGAAGCAGAAGATGGTTTTCTCTGAAGTTGGACAAAATGTCTCTTGCCAGACTGGTTAAGGACCTTGTTATGAGAGGACTGTCATTGGCATCCTTTGCTCTGTCAAGGACCGGGGGCACTGTTGGCCTATTGCTCCTGCTACTGTTTGTTTGGAAGCCCAGTCCGATTGCCTCCTTGGATTTACAAAGAAAAAAATTACGAGATGGTGGTGGTTAGTGTTATTAGAAAACAAATATGGAGTTGTTTTTTCTGGCGTTGGGAGAAATGAGGGAGAAAGAGTTAATCATAACTGTGGAGAGACCAAAAAAAAAAAAAAAAAGGGTTGCTTCAGACTAGCTCTGAGCTGCTCCTTCCATACTTAGTGAAGACCCAGAAATTCCTATGGTGCGAAGTTTGTGTTTTCTTCTATTCCTTTTCTTAAAAATGAGTGTTCACAGTAATTTCTAACTCTCTAATGCTTTGTTGCGACTTTCCAACTAGAAGTTGATTTATGCACATGAAATCTGTTCATTCTGGAGAGCTGCAGTGTTACATTTGTATTTGGACTGAGTGGGTGTTCTTTAGTTTTATGTACTTTAGTCATATTTACAAGCCATTGAGTCTCCAGCTTTCTGATTGCATCTTAGTATAGTGTAATCTGTAATGATCACATTACATTTACATTATATGGCTTTTTATAGGGACTTTTAAGGAAGAGTTTACAGTGTTTTTAAGTCTTTTAAATTTGCAAGAAGATGGGAATAGGAAGGAAATTTTTTTAAAATAAGCTAAATAATTCTACTTTTGTAAACAAATTTCTGGGTACTTTTTATGTTTTCTTCAGCTAATGCTTCTTGTTTTCAAACAGAAGCTGTAAAATATTTGTTTCTGTAGCATTTTTCTTTTTAAAATACATGTGCAAAGGTGGGGGGAGCTACACATGAGCACGGGTTTTAGGTTTACCACGGAGTTTCATACTGCACTTTTAAAATCCATGTTTTTTCTGTAAGGTCATAATATAATAGTTCATTTAGTGGTTAAAATGTAACTATAAGCAAAAATGTGCTGCCAGTGTTTTGGGCACTTTGAACTCCAGTAAGAGATGTTCTGGGATGGAGAGACTAAATGGACATTGGAAATGACTACTCTCCTTCTGCCTGGTGCTGTGGAGATTTCAGCCAAAATACTGTGGTTTGAGCTTCCAGAAGGGTGAGGATAAATGTTTAAAGAACAGCAGAAATAGAGGAAATGGATTTTTTTAAAGTGATCGATGAGGAGAAAAGTTAAAGGATTTGTTTTTTCCCTGGGAAGAAAATACTGAGGGAAGAGCTGACTTTCAAAGTATAAAAAGCTGTGATAAGCAGGACATGGATCAGTTGTTATCTAAAGAGAGAAGTAATTTGTTTCTCTTTCGGTGAGTGATGGTATGATAAAGAAAAACCTTCTAAGGATGTTTAAGCACAGGCTGTGAAAGCCCTTCCCTAGAATTCAGTAGACATCTGTGATGAATGTTTTATATGTGATCCAGCTCCATGTTTCTGTAATTTAGTGAATTGCGTGCTTGGCAGAGCAGGGGAAGGAGGAAATAATCTTACTATATGCAAACATGCTACTTGCATGTATTCATTTGAATAAAGATAGCAATAACAAAGTAAACCAGAAGAAATAACAAAGTAAAGCAGAAGAAAAAAGAAAAGGGAAGAACAAGATGTTGAAATCTAGAATTACATTTACACAAATAATTACATGTGGTAAAGAAAGTTTCTGTCATCATAAGGATGGTACTTTGAAAGAGCTACAGCTTGCTTCACACACAACGCTTTCAAAGTTTGCCGTGTTTCTGTTCAGGCAGCTGCTATCTGGTGTATGCTTCTCATGCCTTCTGCATTTTGAACCGTAAAATTATTTTCAGATAATTTTTTTTTTCTTTTTTTAATAATGTTCTGATAATACAGGCACTGCAGGTTGATCATAGCTTGGGTGCAATATCAGTGACTGGCAGGATGAACATAATTCCACCTTCCAATCCTGGCTCCTTGTATTCTCTCCGATGCCGTGTGGTTGGGCATCACTGCTTGCTACACTGTGTTGAAGATCTCTGTATCAGATCCGGATACCTCTGTGCTGCCTGTAACACAAGCGTGGAGCAGAAAATGGGCTCTGCTACTAAGAGCTGACTATCTGCAGTAAGAGACATCAACATAGGAGCAGAGGCATGGGAAGAAGTGAAAGCAAAGAAGGTGGTTTTGACCATTGCGACAGATAAGTGGTCTTAGTGCTTCAGCTGTTGGACTGTTGAACTCTGGGACTTTTAAGAAGAAATTTTCAGGAGGCCTTTGATAAATAAGTAGTCGGCATTAGGGGTGTTTAGAGTGCCCTTCCTGCATGAAGGGTCTGCCTGTAAGAGATAAAAAATGTTCTCCTTTGACAGCTTTAATAAGTGGATGATAGAGGCTGGCACACTTGGAAAATCAAAATGACCATTTCAGTAACTTATGATGAATATTAGAGACCTGTGTTATGAAAGGGCTCAAAAGTGAGGAGAAATAGCATGAGCTTTTAGGTGAAGGCGGGGAGGCTCTGGAGGAGCCTAGAGAGAAGTGCAATGATAGAGTAATAAGCTTTAAAAGAGTCTTTGCAACAAAGTTGCACCATAGAGATGATGTACTTAATGATGAGTTGAGAATTTTTTGTATCGCGTGGATGTGATTAACTAGAAAGTAGGTCAGCTCAAAGATGACATGCCAGGAGAATGAGTGACTGGTGACCTGGAGTGCAGTAAAGAATAACACGAAAGGACAGAGTTAAGCATTAGGAGAGGCGCATTCCAGGTAAGGATTGTGGGTCTGTTATCTTAGAAGTGAGACAGTAGGTTTAGAGGGGATAGTGGCACAAGGGCATCTCTTTTTGTGGAGACTTTTTTGGTTGCTTGCTTTGAGGAAGTAAAGGTGGGGGATAATGGCCACTGAGATGTACAAACATGATTTATTTTTTATTTTTTTTTAGGGTGGAATTGCTGAGAGGAAGGTGAGGATAGACTGGGAAGGAGTCTGCCAGAGTTGCAAGATTTCATCTGGCAAAATTGTGGAGGAATAATAAAATTAGAAGCAGGAGTGGAGAAGGACCTGAGATTTGGCATAACAGGTTTGGTAGAGGTGGTAGCTAGTGGCTGAAGAGCTGAATAAAGTGAGGCAAAGCTGAGATAATTATTGTCCATTATTCAAAGGAGAAAGAGAAGACGGCAGAGAAGACTAAGGTGTTTTTGGCTTCAGATGATGTAGTTAAAGGATGGGTGGCTAAGTGAGATGATGATGAAAAGAGCACAAAATCTGCAACAGTAGGTCTTCACTTACAAGTATGTGAGGAATAAATACAGATATTAAAAAGATACAATTTACTATCAGGAGTGCAGTCAGAATCTTAATCTTGAGTGTTTGGGGCTATTACCTTAAGCTGCCAGCTGCGTGTGACAAAAACTCATATGGAAGGTGATTCTATCCTTCCTTGAGGAAAAATAAACTGAATCTAATATGCCGAGGTAATTAATTTTTCCTGGTTCCTTCTGGACACCTTTTGTGGCATTGACATCATCTGATGAGTTGCTAGGAGAAGGGGATTGCGAGAGGGTGGGTTGGAAAACTGTTCCGCAGATTGCTAGTTCTCAGGTCGTGAGGTGCTACGAGGCAGTACGTGGAGCGCTGAAAACCTCACTGAAGCACAGAGGTGCCTGTGGTTCCAGAGAGCGTGCTGCAGCCCCAGCGGGGTAAACTCACCATGTGGCTAGAGCAGCTTGCTCTGCCAGGGAGAGCTCTGGGCCTTTTTAGTGAAGAAGAAAACCCAAATGTTTTAATGTGGCGAGCTGCACTGTTTCTCTTCATAAGCACCTACAGAAGTTAGTCTATAACAGGACTCCTCGATTATTTTTCCTGCGTCACCCAGCCTGTGTACCATCTGAAGATGGAGAGAATGGGCTACAGATGTTTCTTTTTTTCACCCCCCCTTTTGAATGTATAGTCTTCAAAAGAAAATTGCAGGTGGAAAGAGGGAAGAAATTTTGAGTGGAAATGCTTTTTGTATTTTCAAATTTTAAATGGGTAACCAAAAGTGCAGCTTAAAATTACATATGAACTGCAGATAATAAGTGCTGAATTTCAGGTATGAGCTCTGAAAGTTGGAAACTTCAGCGTGTGATAGGAACTTAGAATCACAGAATCGTTTAGGTTGGAAAAGACTTTTGAGATCATCAAGTCCAACCATTAACCTAGCACTGCCAAGTCCACCATTAAACCATGTCCCTAAGCACCACATCTACATGTCTTTTAAAATGACTTGGACCAGTCAGTCATGTTTCTGGTTTAGATGCAGGAGGCAGGGTTGTCCTGAGCATAATTTACAATGAGCAACTGCCGAATTCTTCGTTATTGTTCTTTAAATAGGGTGTCAATTTATATTCAGAAAAAGAGAGATACTTTGAGATTATATTAAACTAAGAAAACAAACTTACAAAATGTACAGGAACTTTTTATTAAAGTATTTAAAAGGATTTTCTCTGGGTATAGCAGAAAGGTTCAGAATTGAGGATCACTGCACAGATTTCATATTGACTGTAAGCTGATCACTTCTGCTGAAAAGCAAACCCAGACTAACGTGTCCATGCATCTTCTGGGTTGGATCTGGCTCACATCTGATGAGTTAAGTATGTGAACAGAGCAATTGCTTGTTTGTCTGTGCCTGTCAGCATACACATGCTTGCACTCTGGGCGTGCACATGCACACATGTTGCCCTTTGATTCCAGGATCTTTCACTTGAGACCATGTAGACACTAGAGGAAACTCCAGCAGTGTATTTCAGGATGTATTGCATTACATTAAGCAGCACAGATAATGACTTAACAGACTTAATCTTTAAAAGGACTTTTTTTTTTTAAAGTGATTTTTTTTTTGTTTTAATTATGGTCCCCACTGTTGTATCTGTAAATTTTTGTTCCAAGGTTATTACTCTAATATTTTGTTGGCCATTGGTGGTTTTAATGATAACATCTGCAGAGTAGTAAATGGATTGAATGAAACATCTCAGAAGAACAGTAGAATCATGCGACTGCGTATCTGTTGCTGATGCACTGTTACAATGGGAAAACCCCATTTCTATTTTAGTCTTTCTACCTACGATCTGCAAAGAATGCATTTTCTTACTTTGATCGCAATTTTGATATTTAAAGAAATGCTTGCTGTAATGAGGCTTCTGTGTTTTGTTCAGTATGAGAACATTTCAAGCATTTACATAATTAGAATATTAAGAGACTATATATCATAATGTAGAAAACAATCTAAATTTTGCTCTCATTAAAAAAACAAAACAAAACACAAAACCAACCCTAAATGCAAACTCCCACACTCAGATCTTCTAGATTGTTCATTAGGCACAGATACAGGAACATGTGGAATAAAGAAGCTTTATATAGTTAAGAAGGAAGAGAGGAGCCTTTTATTACTCTTGTTCAGAAAATGTTCTTTTTACCTCGTTAATTTTATGATTGTTTTATTAGCGAGGCAAATACAAAAATGGTTATGAGGAAAAAATCCAAATTCTAGTGAAGATGTTGCCTGTAACTGCTCTTAACCAACCAACTGAGAAAAGATAAAGCTCTTGCCCTGTTTTGAGAAAGCTGCTTGTTCTAGCTGTACTGAATGCAGGAATTATAAAACCAAAATAGGATTCTTGTTACGCTCATTTGCATGTTAAATATTCTGGATGTTTTTCCAGCTCCCAGTTATTTCAAAGCAGTCAGAGTGTCTCAGCTCTGGGAACAAACCAAATGACTTCCAGCGCTCTTTGGTGTGCAGATGACCCCTTCCCTAAAAATCTGCTAGTCCAAAGTGGAGCAAGTTGATGATTGTACTCTTTGAAATCATAATAGGCTGCTGGGAGAAATGCTTTCCTTCATATCAGCTTCTGAAGTACGTGGCTAAAGAGAGTATTTGAGAGGGTACAGATAGACAAACAGCGTTTATTTGCTCAGTGATGAAAGTCATTGACATTACTGTTTTCTTCGTAGTCAAATTTGAAATAGCCTGAATGCATAAAGCAAATAAGAAGTAGCCCGGCAGTGAAGTGCTTTAGAGTAAGTTCAGTTGCTCTTTCAATCAGGCGTTAGCCTACGCTATTTAATGCATATAGAATGCCTGTATGAGGATGACTTTCAGATCAGAAACTTGGTATTTTAATAGTTTAGTGCCTTGTCCACTGGGAAAAAAAAATCCCAACCAAATGACACAAAAAAACCCCTACAACAGATCTGTAGGAGGACTTGGGGATTTTGTCAAGTGGTATCTCTGTCAAAATAAATGAGGCAGTTCATCACAAGGAAAGTATCCTTAACAATCCATTAACTAACATTAAAGGGCTCCAGATCCTTGCTCAGAGAAGAGATCATGAACCTTCTGGACAGTTGGACAGTGTCACCTTTAATACTCAGTAACAATCAAAAAACAAATGGTTAGGATAAGAACAGAATGAATTGTATCTTAGTAAATCAAGAAGTGTGTCCCGGGCCCTTTTTGTGCATTTTATATGCAATAGCTAGTTTCCCTCCTTGGGAAGGAATTAGTGGAGCTAGGAAAGGTGAGGGTGAAGGGAAAACAGATATGCAATGAAATGGCTTCTTGTACCAAGAAAAATTAAGCAGCACTAACCCAGTAAAGCTGTGACAAAGTTGTGTAAAGCTGGAAATAGGGATTATGAAGAGGCGATTGTTCACTGTTTCTCTGAAGATGGGAGCTGAAGGATGTCAAGTGAAACTATCAGGCGGCAGGTTTAAAATAAAAGGAAGTGTTTTTAATGTCACACATAATAAGGTGTGGAGCTCACTGCCACAGGACGGTAGTAGAGGTCAAAAATATAAATGTACTCAAAAAGGGGTAGGAGAAATTCAGAGAAAAGTTTGTCAGAGGCTGGCCAGCATAGACTGTTGATGCAGCATCTGCACTGGGGTGCCCAAAAGCTGTAGAGCCCCATAAGCTGGGGGCAGTACGGCAGGCTTGCCTTGCTGCTTCTGCTTAGTCTGCAGCGCTGGAGGTGGCATCATGGGCTTCAGAGACGAGGGATCTGAGCCAGTATATTTAGCCTAATGGTCTTCACCACTTTGCCTCCTTTCACCAGTTACAAGTTATAGCTAGCTTTTAACCTCTTTTTTTTTCTCTCTCTCTCTCTCTCACGCACACACACTGTTTTCTTACTCCCCCAGGAAAGTAACTCTTTCTCCAATCTTGGTGGATACGTTGCCCCTCTTTCAAGCTTCTTGATTTTATTTTTCTCTGAAAAGTTACCCTTGAGTCTTGTTACTCTTCCTGGGAATGCTAGTGCATGGTCTGTTTAAATGCATCAGCCTCACGTAGGCATGCATCTTACTATATACCTGTTGAGCTCTCCTGACTACCTGTGGTCTGATGGACACACCTGTTTTTCCTGGAAGCTGCAGGGACGTCCTGTTTGATTTCTTTTTTCCCCTTGTGTGAACTTGGCACCAAGCAGATCTAATGACGGGAAGGTCATGTGTAGTCAGGATCAAGGAACAGGGGTGGGGATTGTGGTACACCAAATCCCTTGAGGATCTTGTCTGTAAGTGTGGCCGAAGAATGATAGTGTATCTGGCAGGAAACCTTTCTTCTCCGCTCTTACTCGTGCGTAAATTTACTTTCATTCCTCAGTTCTGGAGAAGGCAGGACAGAGAGCTACTTGTCCTTTTTCCCCCTACATCTTTTCCAGGAGCAGAAATACATGCCTGTCCAGGCACACCTCTGTTCCTGCTGTTGAACCCCAGCATTAGGGGAATGAAGAAATATCAGTAGGTGCCTCAAGTAGGCTCCTTTAAGCTCTTGAAATTCCTAAATAATAGCAAATCGTTCATATTTTATTATTTTAGCATGTAGTAAAGAAACCATTTTATTTTTGCGTGTGCGTGATCATTGGGTGCAGTCTGGTTTTGCCTTTGTTCTGCTATCTAGTTTGATGGGTAGGTCAGGCACAACCTTTTATAAAAACTTTTTTTAGGTTATCCTACCTTTTCAGGTAGGTTGAGTTGAGGAATTTTCATACACCTAGACTTCTTCCACCCACATGGGTGTGGTGGGATTTAATTTCTGAGCCTGTGTAAGTGCCATGGGAGTTCAAAGCAAGTATTGTTGTTCCTATTTCCACGTCTAAATCACTTGTACCTAGTGTGCACAGAACTGGAAGCAGGAGGGCTATGTTCTGGTCTGCTCATCTTGGGTTCTTCCCGGAATAGTGCTGGGAAGCAGAAGCTGAATGAAGTTATTTTGTAGTGCATAGCTGGCCTTTAAGCCTAGCAGGAGTAGTCTGCATTGGATAATAATATATTCATTTAAACAATGCTAATAATCAGCGTCCATTCTTGGGATGTGAAAATTGGAATGTACAATGAGTTGCAAGTACAAGGGAGCCTTGATAATTGAGGAACAATTTGCTTAATTATGTTGTTCTTGGTCAATGTATCATTAAAACAATGAAAAAGTTAAATGATTGTTTAATGTTTGACAGTGTCAATATTTTCCAGTCTCCCAGGTAATTTGATAGTCAGGATACATGTATTTGGAAGGAAAAAATAAGTTACTCTAGAATATACATGATTAGGAAGTGTATAAGAATTATAAAGACAAGGTTTAAAAAAAAAAAAAAAAATTAATTCTCACCCTCCGCCCCCTGTCCCCCCCAAAAAAAACCCCACCCAAACAACAGCAAGAAAAAAATTTATTGCACTCAAATAAAAAGTTGCAGTATGTAATGAGGGGTCTTAGTGGAGCGTGGTACCTATTGTACCTCTGCATTATTTCTGTAGTCGTAAGGGATCTTCCATTGCAAAAGCAGCGTTTTTCCTGTTGCTTTTCAGATATGAGAAAGGCCAGTTCTTGACTGGTGACTAATCTCAAATGTTGAAGTGACCTTGGTCAAAAAGGGATGAATATGTGCAAGTACTGACTCAGGTTACCATATTCGAGTAATAACCTATGGGCCTTTGTCTGCTCTTGATTAAAACAACAGATTTGCGTTATTAGCTGTCTTACTGCAGCTGTCAGCATCTTTGTTCTTTCTGTGACCACAGAACAGGTTAAATAAGTCATTAAGTAAGGCATAACCTCTGATTCCAAGGCATACTTAGGTTGCAGTTTGAAAAAATATAGATTATAAAGATTTATATATAAATACTCTGAAACAAATGTTAATATCCAGGTGTTCTTATGTCCACTGATTTTACAATTCTGAATTAAATGCTTGACTTTTCTCATCTTCTGTTAATAATTTTTTTTTTGTTAGTATTGTAAGTCTACATCTTCATTGTAAAAAGAATGCTTTGCTTTTGTGTTTGCAGATGCTGTGAAGCCACCGGTCAGTTCTCTACAACCATCTGCTGAGTTACCCTTGCCCATTAACACTTCACCACCTTCCATGCAAGCAGAATCTTCCCTACCTCCTCCTTATCAGCTTATTAATATCCCCCCACTGGAGTCTTCCTCTGGTCAAGAAGATCCTCAAGACTACCTACTGCTAATAAACTGTCAAAGTAAAAAACCTGAACCTATGAGGTAAGTGACATTTTTTTCTTAATGACACTTATTTGTGTTACAGGCCAAGAATGTTTGTGCTAAAAGCACTTTCTTTATTGCCAAGTCATTGAACATTTGGATACGCATAACGTGCAGGGGGAAGCTGCTTGTAGCTTTTGCTTCTTTTCATGCTATGCTTGAACTTTTTGCAGAAATAGTAAGATTGCTGTATTCAGTGATGTGGTATTTGTTGACTATTATGAACATGGTTCAGACTCTGAAGCAAGAGTAAAAGATAACTATTTTATGATAACTAGGAATGCAAGAGACTTAAACCGCTCAATTTCTTTACCCTGAATTTTAACTTTTTCCAAAAAACAGCTATTTAACAACAAGCTCAAATAAGCCTTATTTCTTACTGAATAAAGAGTACCTATGCAATCAGTTCTCCAGAGAAGTCTGCAATAGGAGATTTTACAGAAAGAATTGAGAACTTCTAGTGAATCAAATGTATTTTTATTTCTCCAACTGCTACTTCTAACTTAAACAGAGGTACAGCACCTCCTGCATAGGAGGATATGATATTTATGGTATCTACCTGAGAAATATCGTTACGGTTTTTCAGAATGGATTGTGGTGGCCATCCCTGGAGCAGGCTGCCCAGGGACTTAATGGAATCTCCATCCTCTGAGATTTAAAAAAAAACATGTGAATGTGGCAGTTCAGGATNAAAAAAAAAAAAAAAGAGCCAACCACAAAAGAACTTGACTGGACAAGCTCCTAAGGAGCCTCACCTGACTTTGAAGTTAGTTTTGCTTAGAGGCATTGGAAGAACTGGACCAGATAATCTCCAGAGGTCCCTTCCAACCTTGAGTATTCTGTGGGAGAACCTTATAAATCTTTCTGGCAAGCTGCTTTTCTGCAGTAACTTAAAATAAAATGTGTTGGGGTATTTCCAGAAAAATAAACAAAACGTCATATTCTTTTTGTGATTGCAGACAAGTACATGGAACGCTGAGGAAAGCTTCTTTTGAAAGTGTTTTCATGAGTATTTCACATACTCCCTTAGGGCCATACCTTTTAGTGGTGGTGCCTTCTTCATCAAAACCTTGATGCTCTGCCAGTTTTACCTGTGCCATGTGCTCTCTGCTCCCTTGGCATTTTTATCGTGCTCTGTTGTGCCTGAGGAGTTTCCTGCTCCGTTTACTGATGATTACATGGTAGAAAAATATCCACCCTTTACAATCTTTCTTATAAAACGGAGGAACGAGCCTACAGTTCCCCCAGAGTATGGAATGTGCACGTTACAGGCAGCATGGCGTGCCCCAAAGCCTCCTGCACGAAAAGGGGAAACCCAGTGCTTCCTCTCTTAGTGTTAAAGCTTTCAGTGTTTAGTGATGTTTAGAAGCTGATGGTGCCCAAGAGGTATGGCACCATTCCTGCCAAAAGCTATCAAAAAGTTCAGTATCGTTTCCAGAATAGCTTGGCAGAGAAATCTTGACTTTTCATTTCAGCGTCCTGGCTCATCAGAAATGTGTTTGAGTGCCCATTTACTTCTGCGAGGGATGGGCACAGAGCGGATTTCTACCACCACCACATCAAGTGTGTGTTTAGGAATGATGAAGGTTGGGATGTGCAATTGGCTTTCTGACCTGACTTCCACAGTTGTGTGATGTGTGTGTTAAATAGAGGGTTAAATAAAGTCTGAGGAGACCATAAAAGGGGGCACAAAACATGGCAAGGTATAGAGTCCGTGAATAGCCTGCAGACTTTCTTGAGGGAGACACTGGTGACACAGGAGAGAAGGTATTTGGGTGTTGGGGAAGGCAGAAGGTCCAATGGAGATAAAATACCGAGGGAACTGAGAAAGAACTGAACAGAGTCTGTGGGGGTGTAGAGATTGTTTAAATAAATGATGTTTTTATAGGAATATTTGTAGACAGCAGAACATTGGCATTGTGATTACTTGGAAATTATGTGGGCTTAGTATTATATTTAACAAAATTCACTAAATAGCTATGTCCTTTTACTGAGAAGGCTGCAATAATGAAAATTCACAATAGTAGTTATGCTGGAGTTTCAGTTTCACCTGAAAGGGACTGCTTATGTTGCATGTCTCCTACAGTAGGTATTCTGCTGGATTTGGGCTGGAGTATAGAGGATGTAGACCTTTTCCTATGGAATTAGAGCTTTGTGTATCTGTGTAGCATGTTACTAAGATGATCAGTTAGAGGGCACTCTCTGGACTACCCCAGTCCACATCCTTACAGTTTGTCCTGGCTTTGGCTGGGATGGAGTTAATTTTTTCCTAGTAGGTGGCATAGTGCTGCATTTTGGATTTACGATGAGAATAATGTTGCTAACACACTGATGGTTTAGTTGTCGCTCAGTAGTGTTTAGTCTAGTCAAGGGTGTTTTCAGCTCCCCATGCTCTGCCGGGGGCACAAGGAGCTGGGAGGGGGCACAGCCAGGACAGCTGACCCAATCTGGCCACAGGGCTATTCCATACCATACGGTGTCATGGTCAGTATAGAAACTGGGGGGAGTTGGCCGGGGGGCAGCGATCGCTGCTCGGGGACGGGCTGGGCATCGGTCAGCGGGTGGTGAGCAACTGCATTGGGCATCACTTGTTTTGGATACTATTATTTTTTTTCCCCTTCCTCTGCTGTCCTATTAAACTGCCTTTATCTCAACCCACGGGTTTTACTTTTTTTTCTTGTCCCCGATTCTCTCCCCCATCCCATTGGGGAGGTGGGAGTGAGCAAATGGCTGTTTAGCTTCCTCCTGCGTTAAACTACAGTACAGGTGAAGAAAAAAATGAAATGACTACATCATTTTCCTATTAATTTCCAGACGTGGAACAATGTACTTGTGTATTTCATGCAACCTTTTTCCTTTAGTGAAAGTGCAGAGCTTAGTANGTGTTAAATAGAGGGTTAAATAAAGTCTGAGGAGACCATAAAAGGGGGCACAAAACATGGCAAGGTATAGAGTCCGTGAATAGCCTGCAGACTTTCTTGAGGGAGACACTGGTGACACAGGAGAGAAGGTATTTGGGTGTTGGGGAAGGCAGAAGGTCCAATGGAGATAAAATACCGAGGGAACTGAGAAAGAACTGAACAGAGTCTGTGGGGGTGTAGAGATTGTTTAAATAAATGATGTTTTTATAGGAATATTTGTAGACAGCAGAACATTGGCATTGTGATTACTTGGAAATTATGTGGGCTTAGTATTATATTTAACAAAATTCACTAAATAGCTATGTCCTTTTACTGAGAAGGCTGCAATAATGAAAATTCACAATAATAGTTATGCTGGAGTTTCAGTTTCACCTGAAAGGACTGCTTATGTTGCATGTCTCCTACAGTAGGTATTCTGCTGGATTTGGGCTGGAGTATAGAGGATGTAGACCTTTTCCTATGGAATTAGAGCTTTGTGTATCTGTGTAGCATGTTACTAAGATGATCAGTTAGAGGGCACTCTCTGGACTACCCCAGTCCACATCCTTACAGTTNTTTTTCCTTAGTGTAAAGTGCAGAGCTTAGTAGATGTAATTAAATAGGCATGTATTGTTACTTGAACAGTTTATTTCTATGATGTTTTCCCTTTAGGCTTTAAAGTTGCTGATACATAGAGGGAATGTTTTCTGTTCTAGTTTTGCATGTTACTTTATAGATAACCTGGGAACCCCTGAGCTTTATTTCAAGGCTTTAGGGTTCTTTTCTGGGTGAGGCAGGTAACAGTGAAACACAGAGGAAGTATACGAGCTGCCTCTCCGAAATTTTTAAGAATTGTGGTATTTCAGAACTAACAGATAATTTTCAAATGCTTCATTACAGTGTCATACAATACACCATGTACTGTTTTGAGAATATCTTGGATGCAGCACTTGCAGCTGTAATAATCATGCTGTATTTTGTCAAAAATAGTTTCATGCTCTGATCACTGTTGACTTGAGAAAGAGCATTGTTCAACTGTTGCATTTAGTGAGATTTTAAGGTTCGTATTTGGATCCCAACTAAAAAAATGCAGCCAAAGACTGTTTCCAAACCCCTTATTGTTCTGGCTCATTCGAGAGGTATATTGAAATACTAAACACTGTCTTCCTCATCTTTCCTATGTTTATGAACCAGCCAAGGGTCACCCTTTCTCTTGGAAGAAGGGCAGGAATACCTGCTATTAGAAGATTTTGAAAGTAAAAAGATTCCACTGCAGTGAGTGAACAGTAGCCATTCTTGGAACGTGTGTGAGAAATCACAGAGCTGTTAACTTGCTTGAAAATATTGTTTGTTTGAGATGCATCTTGCATGGTGTTCTGTGAGTTTTAACAGAAAAACTATGTAACTTTGGCTTCCAGTTTCTGGAAATAGAGCTGGGTTTTGGTTTTTTTGTTTGTTATTTATCTATCTATCCACATTTTTACTATGCTTGCTGTTTCTGTCCCAGGTTGCTGGCACACAAGAGAAGTTTTGCTGCCACTTTGTTCATAGTATTCCTTTTAATTGGTCATACAGATTCCTGCAGGTGGGAAAAGAATCAGCTCGAAAGGATGAGTGGTCAAGCCAAACCAAATACAGCATATCCAAAAATGGGATGATTACCCCTCAGACTAAAACATTTTCAAAACTTTTTTCTGTCTCTCTGTCAACAAGCATGTTTTAGTACGTGGAGGCAGGCTTTTTATTGGGCTCCCTCTGTCTCAATACCCTACCTCTTCTCTGTGCATCTTAACGTCCAGTCCTTGTAGATCAGCAGGCTGTACTGTTGTCTCTTCTTGATATGTGGAAAGAGGTGTCCAGCCCTAGCACTGAGTAAGGAATAGTTTGGCCACTTAGCGTAATTTGCAGATATGTGATGCCCACATGCGATATCACTGAACTCATGTCACAGTCATCCTCTATAAATAGTGAGGAGTTTTCATTGTGTTATATCCGACTTTGCCATTATTTTAAAGTGAGGTGTAAAAAACCATGAATACTTACCTTAATAACCAACTGTTAATGGAATATTTAAGCCAATTGAATTTTTTTGTTGAGCTGTTCTGAAGTGTGTGGGAAAAATTAAAATTTTCAGGTAACTTTCTGACATGCAGAAGCATCAAGCATCCTGCAGCTGAAATCCTGAAGAAAAAAAAAAAAAAAAAGCAGGAGTAAAGTCTGTCCCTGAACTCTAGTCCTAACCTAAATTCCTTGAGGTAACATGAATCAAATATGCATTGTAGGGTTTCAAAATTTTGTGTGGTGTTCTTATCACTATCAGTGGTTAACACCAACTTACGAAAATTAGTTAAA
Organism: Scopus umbretta; assembly: GCA_013400535.1. Classification (NCBI taxonomy): domain Eukaryota; kingdom Metazoa; phylum Chordata; class Aves; order Pelecaniformes; family Scopidae; genus Scopus; species Scopus umbretta. The sequence continues at coordinate 47,344 of VZTL01049105.1, read as the reverse complement.
CTTCAGAGGCTGAATTCCCTGTCTTCATTTTGGCATAAACTGCTTTCTTGGCCCATGTTTTAGACTGTCTTCAAAATTTTGGTCTTGCAAAATCAGATTGATTACAACCCATTCATATTTTGAGAATTATTTCGATAGACTAAGAAGTTGATTCCAAAAGATTACTTTTAAAAACGCGAAGTAAATCAGAAATGTCCTCTTAAAATGAGAAATGTAAGTTGTTGCTGTCAGCTAAGCAAATGACAGGCCTGGCTGCCTCATGTGTCATGGTTTTTGAAAGTCTTCTGTTTTTTCAAGTGCTTGTGGTCAAGAAAGAAGCAGCAGCATTCACTTAGACCCAGAAAAACTCCTAAATTTAAAAACAATAGCATTTGTTGCTTACGTGTGATGGGTAATCCTTAAGCACTGGCATCATACATGTGCTGTTGTTGTATTTTGAGCTTTGGTTTTTGTAAGATAAAAGTAGCATTTATATTTTGTTTCTGTAGTTTTGGAAATTTTTTTTTTCATTTTAAAGTATATCCTAGTGAACTGGAACTAATAATTTTGGTTCTGCAATTGATTGTCAGTGTCCAGCTTCTCTAGACTGCCCACTTTATTTTTATAGCATACAAAATATGGATCACAATCCTTGCCGTACTTGCTCATGTAAAACACATGTGACTTATGCCGGGATTTTGGTCTGAATGAATACCATGGAACTAGAAGAGTACGTCTAGAAAGTGAGGAACTCCTGAATGAATCCTTCGAGTAAAGAGCAAGGGCTGCAGCAGGGGCTAAGCTCAGAGTGTAACACAGTATGTTCACAATTTGTTGTGCACTCTCTAATCTCATGCAGTTCCTTCAGTCCTATGTGCTCTATTTTTGGCAAGTGCGTTAAACTTCCAGTGGTTCATTAGTGAATTTTTGAAGCTCTGAGGCAAAGGAAGCGAACTGTTAGCAAACGAGAGAGACCTTTTTGATGGTCGGCATCATAAGGAATATAAGAAGTTTCCCTTCCTTGGTTGTGCCAAGGATAAATACTTAATGAGAACATTCTTTCCTTTTGGGAGGTCTGTTAAAATAAATGCAGATTAATGTTCAGAGTCACCTAGAAACCAGTTCCGACCAGTGAGACAGGACTTAAACATAGATTTTAAAATGGTAACCAGAGCAAAATTAGTGTACTTTTTCTAATGAAAAAAACCCCAAAACAAACCACCAAAAAACCTGAGAACAAGCTAATAGAAAAAGGTGATTTAATTGAACCTGGAGAAGAACTCTCATAAGCCACTGAGACTGATGGAAGATTGTATCTCTGCTATTAAGCAGAACAAAAACCAGTTGGTTAGGTGAATGACATTTTTCTTGACTGCAGATGTCCAGTCCAAACTAATCACGTCGGTTCCCTTGATAGCTTGCAGAGAGGCACTTTGGGAGTGATTCATCAGGTTTAGACAGATATCTAAGAAGAACGGATTGTATTTCACACAGTTTCCATTTCTCCAGTGACTGCAGAGGAAACCTCAATGAATAGCTAAACTGGATTCCTTTCTCCTCAGGTTACCAGAAACCCAGGAGATAAGTCCAGCTGTCCCTTAAGAAAGAAAGTTTTGTGCAATCTTATCAACAAACTGAAATTTGAATAATAAATTCTGGTTGTGATCACTCTGAGGTAGAGAACCTCTTAAAATAAGGAGAAAAAAATGCTTCTTGTGGTAGTCATGCTGTTGATTTTTATGTATTCTATTCCTCAGAAGTTTTGTAAACTGCATGGTCCAGTTGCTTAATAGAGCTTAGTAAGAGTAGAATAGCAGCTATTCATTGATACACACGCATGCTGAAATATTTACATATGTATGTGTAAATTAACACAATGGTATGGTCCTGTGGTAATGAAAATAGGAAATATCATGGTATGATTGAGCAAAAAGTGTATGGACTGTGTTAACTCCACCTGTGTTAGTATTTTGCCACTGTCTTGACTTTCATTTAAGCAAGGACTCAGACTGATAACAGAATTTCTCTGCCTGGAGCAAGGTAACTGGGGAGGGT
>VZTL01049105.1:33191-45274 GCA_013400535.1 Scopus umbretta | reverse complement strand
AAAAAAAAAAAAAAAGGATGGCAAAGTGTTTACTTTCCATGCAAATTTACTGATACTGGTTAGTACCAGTATTAATGAGTGCTATTCTCATAAAAGATGGACTTTCAAAGAACTCAAAGGTAAACTACTGTGCAGTTTTATCTAATAACGCTGCCTTAACTTGCATTCAATACAAAAGCACTCTGTTGCACATACATCCTGTGGATTATTTTTTTTTTCCCCCGAAGAGCATGCCATCTTCCTCCTATTTCTGTTCTTATCTGTTATTTCTCTCTCCTTTATGTATTTGGTACCAGTTTTATATGGTCAGTAGATAACTTTAGGCATGCACTTAAGGGTGTTACAACCAGTCGTGTTTTTTCCTCTAACTTTTTTTCCCACTGATTAGAGCTAGCAAGTACTGTGAACCCGAGGATTAAGTGTATTATTTATGCCTTTAACAGTGCAGTTAAAGTGCTGCTAGTTTGCAGCATGGGTAAAAAAAAAAAATAAAATTGCCTAGCCCCCAAACAAACTCCGCTCCAAATTGGCATTGTGGAAATCACTTGCTTTATGAAACATCAACTTCTTGTTTAGCTGCTACTAAAGCTCCACACTTGTGTTACTTGTTTCACATGCATGGATTTGTATGTATGTAGTTACTTAGGATCCTTCTTAAGTACTACTGTTTGTTTAATAATTGAGTTCCTGCATTTCATTAAAAAAANNNTGATACCGACGATTTAATAAAAAAAAAAAAAAAAAAAAAATTGGAAGAGACTGATAGACTTTTTAGTTGTTTATATTTTAAGTGTTGTGTTTATTATTTGTAATGTTTGTTTTTCTTTATATGTTCATCAACATTTTAATCTTACCATCTTATGTGTAGATCTCATGCTGACTCTGCAAAATCCAGCTCTTCTGAAACAGACTGCAATGATAACGTGCCCTCCCACAAAAATCCTGCTCCATCAGCGAGCAAGCATGCTGTGAATGGCGTTTTTCAGCAGCAAGGTGTCTATGACTCTCCACCTTCTCGTACTGGACTGACACTGGCAGACTGCAGCCTTTATAACCTGCCTAGGAGTTACTCACAGGATGTTTTACCGAAGGCAGCATCTCCGTCTGGAACTGATGTAGAAGGAGAGCAACATGTTTTTAATACCCCATCAGCAACATCTTCATTAGACGCACAGATGAGACACATCTCCATTAGCTATGACATTCCCCCCACACCTGGAGGTACTTATCAGATTCCACGAACTTTTCCAGAGGGAACGTTGTCTCAGACTTCAAAACTGGAGACTATTCCAGATATTCCTCCACCTCGGCCACCAAAACCTCACCACGCTGCAGATCGATCTCCTGTGGAAACATGTAGCATTAGTCGCACTGCTTCAGACACTGATAGTTACTGCATCCCTACAGCAGGGATGCCACCCTCACGCAGTAATACCATTTCAACTGTAGATTTGAATATCTTTCGTAAAGGTCAGTATTCCATATTTTGTCCTGCCCTTCCAGAATTTTTGTGTTAAATGATGTCCTCTTATAATGAATGATGTCATATGAATGATATGAATGGGCTGAATGATGAGGGGCGTTTCTAGCCTTTAAAAACAAGTGTGTTAGCCCTTCACAAGCAGTTTGTGGTTGCAATGCTTAAAATATGTAAGAAAGAGAAGATTATTAAAGGAAACCATCAGAACAGCAAAGCACAGAACATCGATGAGGGATGTACATTGCACTGTGGCATTCGGTCTTAGCTAAAAATATTTGAAGACCTAGACATATTTATGGTGTTACTCATCTTTAGAAAATAGCAGTGAAGAACTAATCTTTTTTTTTTTCTTTTTTTTTTTTTTCTGATAAGCTCGTATAGCTGAGTTCAATACTGCCCTTGTCAGTCTTTCAGAATGACCAAAGTAAGGTTAGTGTATAGTGGTCCTGATCTGCAGAAGCTGAAAGCGTTTCAGGAAGGTCAGTGGGACTTGGTGTATACCCAGAGCTCTGAGATCAACCCTGATCTGATAATCGTTGCCACCGACCTTTACTTCTCTTCTTGTGATACGTATGCATACTGCAGTTTTTAAGTAAAATTAAAGTTATTCCTTATAGTCGCGTAAGTGTTGGTGTTCCAGATGTGCTAGTGCGAATTTTTTACTGTTTGTTCCTTTAGCAACTGGATGTGTTTTGGATCCTAGAAAGCGTGGTGGAACTACTTTTACCTAAAGAATTTGGTGTTTCTTGGGGTTTTTTTCTGCCCCTTTTTTCTTTTTTCCTTTTTTTTTTTTTTTTGTTCCTGTTCTTATTCTCTCCAATTTAAATTCAAGAAATGCAGCAAGAGGTAGAGATTGGGAAGCTGATATTTATTGTTACAGAGAGCAGTTGTTCTAATCTTGTTAACCACTGTTGGGCTAAGAGTTTCATTTTTTCTCTGGTTCCTGAGGCAGGTGGGCATTGCAGCATTATTTTTAGTAAAGTTTTAAACTCATTAGAGTCGATGCTCATGTTAGAGGGGATTTTAAAGGAGAATTGTTTGAACTGTGCTAAGTACAGGATGGGAGGTTGAAATGAGGAAGGGGATGGGGACAGGGCTTTTAGAGGAGGCGATCTACAGAATGGATGTGTGATCATGCATGCTGTCAGATAGTCCTATCCTGTTTGTCATTCATTTTGTAGGCTAAGTGTAATAATATTGGTGGTTGTTAGTGTTTTAAAATTGCAAAGTAACACCCTGAAAGACCCTTGTTTGCTTTGCTTCACTTATCTCCTTTCATTTTGCTACGTTTATAAGTGAGCACTCCTATGCTAAAGCTGAGATTGTCAGCCTCAGGAAAAGTAGCCTTTCTGAAAATACTGTTTTAATTTGATGCTTTAGTAGCAGAAGTATTTATTTTTCCTCTGAGGTGGAAATTTCAAAAAAAACTTCAGAGCTTTTTTTTTTTAGGGCAAGGTGGGGATAAAACCCAGAGTTTGCCCACAGTTTCTGTCTTGGCATCAGGAAGAGGGTCATGCCTGTTGCAGGGTAAGGCAGTCTGTCTCCTGCATGGGTGAGCAGGACCTGGGAGCCAGATGTCTCACAAACACCCCTGGTCCACCAGGGAAGCAGCCACAAAGCTGAGGACCACCTTAATGTGGACTGCCAAGAGCCAGAACCCTGAAAATGGAGAGATCTTCAGTTCTGTAGCAGTCCGTTCAAACTGAAAGCCCCTGGAGACCGCAGTGGGGAGCTGAGACCTGTTCCTGCAACAGATTGAATCCTGTTGAATCAGCAAGTTGCAATGAAAGGCCGTTCAGTCAGAAAACCTTTCTCCAGACCCTAAATTACATCTGCTGTTTTAGAACGGTTTTTTCATGAGGGCCCAGTCTCTCAAAACCAACTCTTACACTGAAGTTGTGCACTTGAACTTGTACATTTGAATGTACGCTAAACTTCTACACCTGCCTATTTGAGCGGAAGGCTTTGCTGCTTCTTTAAAAGGAAAAATTACTTTTTCTTTTTCTTGCCATGGAAAAATGCTACTATACGAGCTTCAGTTTGTGACTGGTGAGTGCTGAGTTTGTTTGTGAACACAGCCCTCTCAAGTGTATAGATAAAATCTATGGGCCACAGCTTCAGGAGGTGTGTCTGTATGCTCTCAGAAGCAGACAGTAAATAACAACAGACTCTGGATGCCTGGTGCCAAGTGACAGGAACAGGGATGATAAATAGCTACTTTCTCTTCTTGTTTCTTTAGAAATTAGTTCTCAAGACTGTTATGATATTCCACGAACGTTTCCGAATGACAGATCTAATTCATTGGAGGGCTTCCATAACCACTTTGTAAGTATGACTTGATCTGATGAGAGGCGACAGTGACAGTGCTTGAATGCTCTTTGTTCCCATGTAAAAAAGCAAGCTGTACAGTGTTTGTGATTTTTCAGTTTCAGTAGAATGTATTAATCTGAGTAGACTAGGTTAAAAAACTCATATGATTCACAGCTGATTGCATAACTTATTTTGTTAAAGGAAATATATGTTAATTCTAGAAAAACAGAAGCATGTTGACAGTGGGAAGTGTTTCAAGTGAAGAACTAGATGAAAATTATGTCCCAATGAATCCCAACTCTCCTCCACGACAGCATTCCAGCAGCTTCACTGAACCCATCCAGGAAACAAACTATGTACCAATGACACCAGGCACGTTTGATTTTCCGTTATTTGGAAAGCAAGTCCCTCCTCCTGCTCACATGGGTTTCAGGTCCAGTCCAAAGACGCCTCCCAGACGGTCAGTACCTGTTGCAGAATGTGAGCCACCGCCAGTGGATCGGAACCTCAAACCAGACAGAAAAGGTGAGGAAAATGTCCAATAGAAGTTGATTTTTATCATATAAGACAATGACATAGCTCTCCCAACTTCTGATTAGTGGAAAAATACCATGTTCTTAGAAATTCTAACAAAATAATTTTTATCCTATGAGATAGCCATAACATAAAGGAATCCTAGGGTTATTTTTAACTATACCAAAACATGACAATAGCAATGCTAAATACAAGCATAGGTTTATATTTCATTGCTGTAGTTACTAATGAAAAAATGACACAGAATTGCTAACACTCAGAAGTGTGAGCTTTAGTCCTTATACCTAGAAGACAGCTAGCTGACTTGTGATGGAGAGAGAGCGTGTAAGGCATTGGATAGGATACAAATTTATAGCCGTAACAATGCTTGGTACAAGACCAATGCATATTTTCATTGTATGAAGTGGAAGTTAAAAACAACTTAGTTAATTCTTTTAGATATTTGCTTTTGATGTGAACATTGTTAGAAGAAATTGATCGTTGCAACAAGAATGAGTTGTATATTGTGCTGCTTTTTAGTCCTACTCAGAGTGCAACGGTCTTACAAATTCTTACCTAGAGTAATTCTTACAAATGTGTTCAAATGAAGGAAGAATTAGTTTGAAGAAATAGTGTTGACTACTAAGTAGGTAATGTTAAGTCCTCATTTCAGTCTGTAAAAGCAAGGAAAATCACTTGATGTTGGAGCTGCTTAATGCTTAAGTATAAGTGGCCATGTGAGGCAGTCACGGGAAGATGTTTAACATGTGGGCTATGAGGTTACAATATGTGTATTTTCCTTGGGATCCAAATGGGAGGAGGGAACTGCTGACTCAATCCAGCTCTTAAGAGATGTTTGCTTTATCACAAGGAGCTGGGTGCCATGCTTATACTGAAATTTGTATAAAGTATAGTAGGTGAAAATTTCCTTGCCTTTATAGAGTATGGTAGCTTAAAGTCACAAAGCAAAAGGAAAACTAGCTTTATGTGGAAATATTTTAGTCTGCTGAATGTGTGGAAGATGACTGTTATGAGTCTGAGGAAGCTGCAACAACTTCAATGACAAAATGGAAGAAAAACCCCAAATTGTAGAGGGCCCCTTCAAAGCTATACTAAAAAATTAATCTTTTGAAACTGGTGCTTACTGGGTTTACTTTTCTTTAAAGTAACGATTATTTGGGTGACCGGTGTTCTTAAGAAACAAAGACGATGTTGTTGTGATCTGTCTATAAGAGATACTTGTACAGAGAATCACCAATAAATAGCTTAGACTTTCCAGTTAATCTAAAATGTTTTATCAGCCGGCCTATCAGAAATACAGGTAAATGCTTAAGGAACTTACCTGAAAAACTACATAGTAGGGAAATGAGATAACTAACTTTCTTGTAGAAGTGGGAACTAAAGAACCTTAGGTCAGATGCCTGCACTATTTTGTATTTGAGTAAGTCTATTTTTAAAATTATGTGCTTGAAAAATTAGTATTTAATACTAACACCATTTATAGTGTTAGTATTTACACTGAGAATGGGTGACTTCATTTTGGGGAAAACTCGATGGCAAATACTCAGACGATCCAAAATATTCACTAACTAAACTTTTAAATTAGTAATGTTACCGTTGAGTGAAAACAGCCTGTAATAAGTGAAGCAGATAATACTATGATATAGATGATCCCAGTGTGAAATGGGAAGTACCGAGTCTCATTTTGGCTGTCCATCTTAGAAAATGAGGCATAGCCTTTTTCAAGACCTTGGCTCTCTGCTTGTGTCTAATGGTTTCTGTGTTACCAGGCAGTAGTTTTGTTTAGTTCTTAAGAAATACTGGGCAGTAACGGATTGATGAAAGCTGCTACTGGAAAATATTCTCAAAATAAACGCTGAACTGCTTTAAAACATTTTCCCTGACTGGCCAGTTTGTGTATTTTACTGCTAAAATGTTTGACCTTCAAAAGTAGTAAATTTCTATACTGAAAAGCTTCTCACTCTTGCTGTTGGCAGTGCAAAGCAGTTGCACAGATGTCTGCTGGGGCAGCATTGCGGCTCTTTGCATCTCTCTTCTTAAAACTGAATTAGTGTTTCGCATCATGAAAGTGGCATGTAAGGTGCCTGCTTTGCTCCCATCCTCAAATGCTTTACAGCAGGAAAGACCTAACTCACATCAGCGAAAACATTTTTAGATGTGCTAACATACCTCTTAATGAGTATAGAGTGACTGGCTGTATTTTTTGCCTGTAGGCTTTTAGAAGCTGTTATCACTGTCAAATAATATGATTGTTTAATATAATTTAGAAGATAAAGTTATTTTAAAGTAAAACAGTCCCCGAATGTAAATATTGTATAGTAAATGCTTAGGGGCTGAAAAAAAACTTTGTTGAGATCTTGAACTACCAAGAATGGTAATGATTCTGATTTATCACTGAGGGTTTTCTCTTAGTGTAACAACACACACAGGCTCACTCCAGTTTTATCAGGTGTACTACTGTGAGTCTTCCGTTGTTGGGAAGAGCAGGTATGATGACACATCAGCATGGTAACGTATTTCCATTTCAGCAGTTGAGTTCTCCATGCAAATAACTCCTTCCAGAAATACCTTTGGGAAAATAAAACTGCAGTTCCTTTTGAACTAAAACAGGACAAAACTCTCGGTTTAGTGAACCCTTACCTAACTAAAATGAGTGTGTGCTTTGTTTTCTCCTGTGTTGCTTTGCCAGCTTTCAAGTTCTTGTCGCAACTTCTATTATCAGGTTGTTTCTGCTTATATAAATGTATTACAGGGGTCTTCTGCTACAAATTAGTGCATAGAAAGCATCGAGTTGGCTGGTATGTTCAATAAAACTTAGGGAGACATAGAAAGGGAAGAAATGGTACCTAAAATAGTTACCTTCTGGGTACTGCTCCTTTAAATGTTTTTTCATTTTTATTTTTTTTTTTTTAATATGCCATTGGTTCAGGAATTTCTGTTGAAGACCACTGCTGCTTCTCTAAAAGGTGGTACTACTGCAGGGGTCAGGTGTGTTGGTGATAAGGCCTCCGGGTACACGAGGCCCATCTCATGTTCTGTCCGAAGAAGCTGCTGTATCTTTTTTATTGATTACAGATTGCTGCAAATATAGTATTTGCACCGCCTCCAAGTAATAATTCCTTTTTGGAAGCTATCCTTGTTACTGAGAAATATCACCATCACCTTTCATGTGAGCATTAGCTCTAGCTTAGTAATGTTTCTGTGTGGGTCAGGGAAGTTATGTTCAGTGCTAAAAATGTATTTGACAAAGCAATAATACAGTGGAAGTAGCGCATAAAGGATGCACTGCTTTTTGCTGTCAAATGTATATGCTTAGAATCTCCTCTCTTTTTCTTTGGTTTAAGGCCTTACTGTTTCCAGGCAGCGTAGTTTGAGAAGGATAGAAATCGGAGGGCGCGGTGGTGGCAGTGGCCATTCTGCTGCGTATGGCCTGCTCGCCCCTCTGCTGTTTCTGTTTCATAAACCTGAGGTGAAACACGTACTCAGTTACTTCTGGGTCTGCTGTCTTTGAGGAATCATGTGTCAGGCAGCAAGGATCTGACAGTCTGTCTGTCAACAGCAGCGACTGTGATGTGTGTGTCTCCACAGCTCTGATATAAGCACCTGGTGTTCTGGATAATTTATTAAATTGTTAAAATTCTCCACATTTTTTAGAATAGGTACAGTTATATAGAAGTAGCGACTGTGACAAAGGACTGAGTTATGGAAAGTCATTAACATGGGTAAACTAAATGGAGGTAATAAATAGGTCTAAAATTCACTACAGTGTGTGCGTATTCTTCTGAGGAGGGTACTTGCGCGCTCCTGCTGTGAGAGCCTGAGGCTCTTAAGTCTTCTCACATGTAGGAGTAGCCTGGGCCAGGAGCCATGGTGAGCTATGAGATACCCTGTGTCTTCTTCCACTGGTTTCTAGAAGAGCTTTTTTTTGTTTTAGAAAATGGGTTAAAAAATAAGAACAAATTAAAAAAAAATATATATATATAGCCTTGAGATTACACTACATTTTCATGTAGTTTCATTTTTCTAGCTCACAGCTGCTTCTGTAAATGCGGGGAGCTTCCAGTACTTTCTGGAAGTCTTGAAAGTAATTTCAAAACATGGTGTTGGCTTCCTGCCGCAATAACTTGAATCAAAGCGCTTTACTATTTCTTTAGAGAAGCATACCAAAAGGTAAGTGATATATTGCTTGGGGCAAAATGGAGAGCATTTGGCCAGGTGCTTTTCTGCATTCACCTGTAATTTAATGACAAAAATAATCTCTCTTTTAATTTGTTCTTTTTTCAGGGTGCTGTTTCTTTTATTATAAAGAACCGTTGTCTCTATTGATTTTGTATTTCTGCTTTTTGGCTGCTTTAGCTTGCCATGGTTGCATGTAGTCGTGATGCTAAATTGGAAGTATTGTTGCTAGCAAAAGGCTTCGAGCGGAAGAAGTATTGCATCCATCCATGCAGTTGGGTCTTATTCTCTGAACTGTTCAAAGACTATGTATGACCGGTTCTGCCACAGCGATTGCGTGACATTTGTTTTGATGGTCACATGTTTCTTCCTCAAAATGCCATTTATCCAAGAAGGAGCGGTAGAGTTAAAGGTGCCCAAACGCAGTGAGGCAAAGACTCCCTAGACAGCTAAGGCAGCAAAGAACAGCCATGTTCTCTTCTGCTTCACCTCGTACTTTCCCTGGGGCTCTTCAAAATATCTGAAAAGGGTTGTGATGTGACAGGAGGAAGTGGATCCTGTGATCTTCATCCTGCTAACAGCTTGAAGGACTGTAGTGAAGGTTTCTCCGTTCCACAGGGAACCACTCTGTGCAGCAAGACAGGTCCCGAGTGGCTGTGCTGGCAGTCCACAAGAAGGTTTTAAGGCCCGACAGAGGTCTGTGAGTCTAGACGATCTCAATCTTCTGTACAAACATGATGTAAGTCAGAGATCAAGGAAAGTGCGTGGTCTTTTAAAATAAAAGGGGGTAGGGTGTGAATTGGCTTTTATAGGTCAGGAGGCAGCATTTGAGTGATGTAGCATCTGAGAGATGGGGAGTGTCTGTGAGCCTCTGGGCATGATAATGACCCCCTCCTGCCCCATGATTTATTTCCAGGGGCAGAGGGGTGAGGTTCATGATCTTAAAGCAAGACTTTAAGACCAAACAACTACAAAATAAGATTTACTGCTTTTAAAATACTTGTTTAGAAGCTGTCCAGAAGGACTCCTTGTAGCTATGTAACATTTAGTTGCGTGTGTGTACATCTCATCCGTAAAGCTCAAAGCTCTTAAGAAATATTTGCTTGCCATCTTGACTGACAAAATGTAGTTTTTTCAATATCTGAATCAAACAGTTAAGTCAATGATGGAATTGGTGATGGTGGAATGTAGTTCTTCAAAGTCTCTTTTTGATGCCTGCCTTACCGTAACTTGGTAACTTCTCTTTCTGAGGGGCAGCATGTCTCTGTACCAAAGTGAGTTTTTCAAGATTCTGGAAAGAAGTATGTGAACCATGGGCATATGTCTGAATGTACAGTTCATGACCATGGTGGAATGAAAATCAAAAGTTAGATCTCATTCATTTGAATATAGTGTAACACTGCCATTTTTGTAATGTTTTTGATCCATAGTACTTAAAAACACTTTATGAGAGAGTTCAGTTTAGCACGGATCCTGGTTCAGGGTCATGGGGAGCTGTGGTAGAATGATGCACTCAGGATCACTAAGTGGATTGCTGACAGAGGCAGTAAAGAATTTGGAATTCCAATTCCAAGCTGGACTTTGCTCCATTTGTCTTGATTAGCAATTGTATTTGCCCAAATATTGTTAGAGTTTAATTACAAACAAGATTTTCAGTCCTAGTTTTGGGTTGGATTGCACAGATTATTTTGCTGGTGGTAAAAATAAGCATGTTTTTTTACAAAAGGCTTCTCTTTCAACAAAAGTATATCAGCATTTAGTCTGAGATGCTTCCTGCAACTTGAGTACATACAATTGCCTTTAAAAGCTTGACCCTGGTAATTTTCAGCCCAGCAAATGGTAAGCTAGGATTTAGGGACAGCGAGTGACACACACGTTTCTTTTCATGCCAACAAAATACTCAGTTGCACCTGGGAAACAAGAAAACAAAGAACGGAAACAAAGGGAGAAGAAAAAAATTCTGATTGAGTTGGGACTTGGGGTTGTTTTAAAAACATTAAAAACTTTATCTGGTTGGTTTTCTTACAGATTTGTCTCATTCAAGGGTGGTATAAGACATAATTTGTGTGGTTAAACCACAAATAAATGGATTGCTTATAAAAATGTGAATGTATTTTTGCCATGACAACTCATGAGCATCTCCCAAACAGATTAACTTCATACAGAATTCCAATTTTCTTTATTTAAGAGCATAGGCCCGCTTTGAAGAGGTAATTGTGTACAGAGCTTTCACGTGGCAGGAAGCATCTGCCACATTCTGGCTCCCATAGGACCCACTGTGATGCTCCTGGATGACCAGCATAATCGCCCATTGTTTTAGTGTAGTATGATGCTGTAAAAATCCCAGGCAAAGTAGGTAGTTGTTAAGGAAATTAAGAACCCTCATTAATCATAAAGTTAGTTATAAATAGCCTAGTGAACAGTTTCCTTGTTAAATATTTACGTGTTCGAGTGTCTGAGTTGGACAATGTGAACATATTCCATGTCCTCATATAGCAGGAGCACCACACCATCCTGAAATAAAACTTGAGAGAAACAATTAAGGCATTTGTGACAACAGGAGCTGACATTTCTTGTACAAAAATAATAATTAGAAGTTGGCAACACTGCAGTGTTCTATGCTATCATGATTGTCTTGCATATTCTTAAATAAAGGCTCACTCATTTTCTCAGGCTTTAGGACAAATAGGCATTGAAAAATTGTGAATGGTGATTTTAATCAGCAGCAAGAACTGAACCAAAGATCTGTTGAAAAAGAAACTGTAATTTTCATGATGACTTTTCTGAGCAGAAGAAATTTTGCTTTTAAGAAATCCATGCGTTTAATCCTTCCATTTACTCTTGGAAGCTACACCTCCTATTAATTCCATTTAGGAATTTAAAAAAATAAGATTTTGGGGGATGTTTTGGTGCTTCCCCAGAGTTCCTAAAGCAGGTTGAATATGGATTTATTGGGTTTTGTTTTTTCTTCTTTTCCCCACAAGCTCCAAAGACCTCAATTTCACTGAAAATTACACTTCCTCCATGGCTGTGCTAAATTACTTCTACAAGGCTAGCTTTTACTTAATAGCTTTAAATGAAATGTATATAGTTCCTTGCTACAATACACCAGTCCTTAACTTGCAGCTGTGATTTGTCTTGCAAAACTTTGAAAGAACAAATAATTTCAAGTGAAGATTTCTTTTGGATGGCTGCATCACAGCTGCAAAGGAAGCTATGGTTTACTGGATATAATGGTTTTTAAAAAATCAAACATTTAAGTTTCCTGAAGACAAACTGCAAGACTTGCTCTGATAGTAGCAGTAGAGATGGTAGTGTTGTACTCCAAAGATGCTAGGGAGAGCAGGAACAAGAGAACACAGGTAATAATGCCCTATTTTTTTCTTCCCTCCATATCATTTTTCTTCTCTTCCCTGTGTGCTTAATGCCTTTTTAAGGAAACATAATTTTTTCTCTATATATTGTCATGCTATTCCGTTGGCTTTTTTAATAGACATAATGTTAGGCTTGATTCTTCCAGTGAACAAGTTAACCTCTGTTAGTTTTCTGTGTTTTGTTTAAAAAAAAAAAGGGGGGGGGGGGC
>VZTL01049105.1:20060-30349 GCA_013400535.1 Scopus umbretta | reverse complement strand
AAAAAAAAAAAAAAAACAACCTGAACATTAATTCTCTGCGACACATTAAACTAGAGGAATTGCATTATCCTGGCTGGTTGGTAGCAGCAAACTGTTTTGCCACCAAATTTATTTAGGTTGAACAGTCTTTCAGCAGCAAGAGATGAAAGTTCTGTGAGTTTATTTTATGCTGGAACGTTTTGTATGTTCTTCGTCTGATGCAGAAGAGAAATATTATAGGGACCTGCACTTGTTTATAGAGCTCTCCTGAAAGTCTCAGAACGGTTTAGAAGTGCTAAATTAAGTATGAGGCAGGCAATTACATAATATCCACATCTTACAAACAGGGATAATCATAGTTCAGGAAGGTTAGCTGCACGAGACCACATTAGCATCATTAACAAAAGTAGAAATAATGAGTCATAGCCCTGAGTTCCTTGCGCTTATCGTCTGTATTACGGGTTTCAGGCACTTCAGCCTGTTTGGCTATAAGAGCTGAGAGGTTATAAAGTACACACTGGTTAAATAATTTCATTAACCCTGTTATGTCTGCTAGATTTCTCACCATACTTACAAACTGTGCCTGTATGTCAATGCATTGACTGACATTTTAAATTGAGTTGCATTGGGCCAAATTTCTTCTAAATCTGATTATGAAACTGTGGAACAGGAACTTAATATGATTAGGTAATGAAATTCAGCATCAAATTGTTCTTAGTAAAAGGTGTTTGACTTTGAACTCCGACATTTGTTCAATGAATTTTAAGATCTTGGTCTTTTTATATAGGCAGGCTTTTATCATGGAGTTGTAGGCAAGATATTTAAGAGTATTGAATTGTCTCAGAATGAACTATGCCAACATCTTGGGTCTTGCTTTTGACTTAGCTCTGGTTAACAGCATACTTTGTGGAATTGCTTTGTGTACCACTTTACAGTCTGGGTCTTTGGTCAGCATTGCCCAACTGCTTGATCTTTGCATTGGCACTTCGAGCCATTTAAGGAAGCGTCTGATTTGGAAATTGGAAAAGAATTGTCTGTGTGAAAATCATTTTGTGTCCTTTTCTTTTTAACGAAGTTGCTATGAAGCACTACTAGTAAATAAATAAATTTTATCTTACCTGCATGGTCTCTCAGAAGCACCATGTAGAAGCTAAGATAAAGTACAAAACCTTTCTGTTTACCTTTCTGGTTGTTACTTGATTATTCCCAATACTTCAGTGATAACAGTAATAGAGCACTTCATATGCAAAACCCTTGGGGTAGAGATTTGCAAACTTCTGGTGTTTGTTGCCAAGTTTATTTTTTACAAAGCATTCTCACTCATTGCTCGTGGTACCAGCCCACATCTGAGTCTGTGCCAGCCCTTTTCCATTTTGTGCTGTGGGGCAACTTTCTAACATAATCAGACTTAAACTTTTCATTTCGTTTATTTTAAAGATTTACCTTCCATATGGCTTCTTGGTGTACCACTTGAAGGCACTTACCTTTTCTGATATTAATGCTTTGTTAGATAGATTTTCATGAAAGGTCAGGATTATTATGCATTATTGATCATATTTATTTAAAATAGATAATGTGGCCTGAAACATTTGCAGAGTTTGGTCAGGTTGGCTAAGAACTTCCATGTTGGGAGAGGGGTTATGTCATTGTCTGTAGGGAGCTTACTTACTCTAATAGTCTCTTAGCTTGTACTCTTCACCTTGTTACCAGATTCATCTAAAGTGTTAAGTTGTGCGATAGCGTAACACAGGGGAATGTTATGCTAACAACACAATAGCATAACATATTGGGGAATGATTAATGCATCTACTGCACTTGTATATTGGTGTATACAACTAAAAAAAGGTTTAGAGACTGTGATTTTATGACAGGGTCATTTGTGGAGGAGTTTGGGTTGTGCCGTGGGGGGCGGACAGTATGCAGTCTGGAAGCTTGGAAGGAAAGCCCTCCTGTGTCTGCAAGGGCGGAGAGGTGTTTTTGGTAGACACAGATGTAGACCTTTGGGGAACAAGTCTAACAAATACAAGGTGGAAAAATATTCTTGGGGCTTCTCACATGGGAGGTGTACAGCGGATAGGAGACCTCCTAAGAGTAACACTATTTCCAAAGTAATATTGTGACTAAAGAGGATTTAATTTCTTTGAGGGTACCTCAGCTTGCATCGGAAGCATGACTGTTCTCCTGTCATGCTAGATGTGCTTGAAATATGGAATTTTTTATGTAATGCAACTTTGAAACCAGTTAATAGTAATGGCCGGTTACAATATTTGTTGATGCACTTTTTAGCCTTTTTGTACACCTTTTATGCTTGCCTCCGACAAATTACTTGCATGCAGTGTTTTCTTTGTTTCTGGTTTGGTGCTTAAGCCCTTAGTGTGAGACCTAGCTAGACTGTAAAACTCTCCTTCAGCAGCTTGCTTATGCTTGTGGCGTTAACCTTTCTGCAGGGGGTTATGCTGTTTGTTTACAAAATTCCATTTTCCAGTTACAAATAGAATATTATTAAGAGAGTCTTCTTTTTACCAATTAGGTCAAAGTCCTAAAATTTTAAGACCTAAACCACATGGTTTAGAGCGAACTGATTCACAAACCATAGGTGACTTTACTACAAGAAGAAAGGGTATGTACTTTAGCACTGTATGTATATGGAGCTTTATAAAAATAAGTAAAACAAAAATTAAGAAAACTGTTATTCTAGAATAACTTTAACTCTTGTATAGTTGTCTTCTATTATAATCTAAGATCATGGATGTGTTTTGCTTGCCAAGCAAAACGTTTCCTATATAAGGAATTAGAGTTTTTCTGGCTTGAACAGCACATGGAAACATTTCCTTGATATTAACATGGGTGTTCTGATCTCTTCAGTTTTAGCTGTTAATAATTTGGATTCATTTTTGTCTGTTTATTTAGAAGCAAGTATATATGACTTACCTGTAAGTTGCTCGAAATAATTTTTCTTAGGCAATAACCTGAAATCGGAGTTTACCTGAGTCTCCTGCTGTTGGCTAAGCACTGAAATAAAGCAGAATATCGATCCTCTGCCATTTACTAGTACAGAGATTTATTTATGCATCTTAATGAGCATTGCAATTAGTCTTATGGGCTTTATTGAAGGTGCTGAGTAGGTATAGTCACAAGAAGTAGAGGAGGTGACAAATAACATTAAAAATCTCACAGAAGTGTCACTGATCATTACCTTTGGTTGTTGAAGCCCATTGCAACTGGATGAAATATTCCTGCTGTTCTCGGTGGGCTTTGGACAAAGTCCTTACTCTCTTTCTGCTGGAGCAGTACCCTGCTTGCCGATTATACCTGCTCTGTAGTGTCAGGCTTTTACAGAGGACTTGAGCCAAGCCAATCATTTTTGTGTCACTCAAGCTTTAGTATCATCTTGCCTACGTCAAGTTCGCTTCTGCCACTCTTACCTCATATGATACCTTATATCTTGGGACAGATGAGTTGTAGCTCCTCTTCTCAGTCTGTGGTGACAGCTTTTTATGAGCAAGTGGGTTAAAGTGGCAGAATTACTGGAGTAGGCTTGATATGCTTTGAGTGTGTAATTATGACTTTTTAACAGAGAAAAGGAGAAAACTGTTTGAGATACTAAAGGCTGATACTTATCCAGAAAATTTGAATCGTGAGTCCTTATTGAAGAGAGCTGACTTTTCAATAAACTCAGTCTGAAGAGTGAGTATAATGATAAAGTTCTGCTTTTTCCTTGAGAGATGACACTGATTAAGCAACTGATTTCTGTCAGTTCCTCATGTGGTCACTTACGACAGCTCTTGCTCCACATGAACTAGTGCTACATGCCTGGCATTTGATCTTGGTATATCTGCTAATAGGCAGCAAACTGATGGAGCGGGGAGGTGAGGAGAGGAAGGGGTGTTATTGTAACGACATTGTATTTTATTTTCTAAAAACAGTTTTAGGGAGGATGAAGTTGAGATTCAAACTGTGACAGCAGTTTGACTGTATGTGATTATTCCCTGCTCCAAGTCCTATGACAGGATAGATAACTGTTGTTTTTTTGGTTTGTTTTTTTCTTTTTTCTTTTTTCCTAACATTTAGGAAGGGTGAAACATACAGCCTGGAGGGAGGGATAATGTGTTTCTCACTAATACTCTATTTGTGGTTCTGTTCTGAAAATGGAATTTTAAAATGGCACCTTTTTTCAGAATAATGTTAGCTGTCATCAGTGGCACAAACATGCCACTACTCTGCTCGTCTGTTGATCAGCACTGAAGCAAGCCAAGCACCTCTTGGAACTGAAGCTGGGTGCTGGCTCATCTCTCGCTTTTGCAAGCTTAGTCTTAGCTGCAGATTCTGCCCACACTTTGAGCTGCGAAACCTCATCAGTAAGGGCACAGGTATGCAGCGAGGGCAGAGTTTGCATAATAATAATAATAATAATTGTCCGTGAGCCAAGAAAAGTACCCAGAGTTGGCTCTGCTGGCAGTGTAAGCTGGAACAGTCCATCACCCCTATCGTGGGCTTGTCAGTTCAACGAGTCATCGGGGCAAAGACAGAACATGATGCTGCCATTTTCAGAGTCTATTTTCAAAACAGAATTGCTACGTACAAGTATATCTTGCAAAATTCTTAAATTGTGGGTTTTTTTTTTTTTCTAATTGATGTTGCTTTTCAGTACCTGGAAAGATTAAAAATATAAGTTAATATATCATGGGTTTCTGAGAACTGAACAGTGTCTCCTTTTTCTAACTCGTATTTACTATATAAAAAATAGTAATTTTTTTTGGTGGTGTTTAGGCTTTGAAAAGCTATTAAATTTTAAGTTTGTTTAGGAATGTTCTGTGCTTCAAGATTGTCTGTTTCTTATACAGCAAAACCAGCTCCACTAGAAATAAAACCTCTGCCTGAATGGGAAGAATTACAAGCCCCAGTTAGATCTCCCATCACCAGAAGCTTTGCACGAGAGTAAGTTTCTTAGCTTTTCCTCATTTGGATTAATTGTTTTTGTTGACTAGAGTGTTACTAAATGTGTGTACACCTGTATTATATTTTTAGCCTGTGTAATACAAATTGAGGTTTCCTTTGGAAGTGTGAGAGAGTGTGTGTGTATGTATGCATTATTATATATGTGCATTGACACAAAGTGTGTCCAAATGGATTCTTATTTTGTAATATTAAATGTAAGGGACTGTGTATAACCAAAAACACACTGGTAAACTTGAATGAAACTTTCAGCTCTAATATGCTTATTTTTGTTGTTTACCAGGAGGTTTAAGATATTCAAGATGTATTGTTTGTAAAATAATTCCTGGTAATTAGCTCCTCCAGGTTTCCCATGTCTCCCAGACCGGATTCAGTTCATAGCACAACTTCCAGCAGTGACTCGCACGACAGTGAAGAGAATTATGTATCCATGAATCCAAATCAGTCCACTGAAGACCCAGTATGTAAAATCTACGTCTTAACTACTCTCTTCCTGTGCAGTCCTTACTTTTAAATCATGCAAACACAAATCCTTCCACTCGACATCACTCCCTTTATGCTTCTAGATCAAAATAATAATAATAATAATATCTCTGTAGAAAAAGCTGTAATTTTAGTAAGATTTCATTGGAGAAGTTAAGAGCATAATCATATATGAAGAGAATGGTTAGTATACGCATCTATTGTACAAAACAGTTGAGTACGTAACTTTTTTTTTTTCCTCTTCCCTAGAAACTGTTTCCTTTTGCCTGTAATTGCTTGTCCTGGGCTGTGCACTAGTTCAGTACTATGATATGAAGGAAAATAAACTGTCTTAAGGCCTCTGAGGCAGGCTTAAAAACCTTTATTGAAAGGACATCTTCCAAGAAATGTGGAAGGAACAGGGGGGAAAAAAAGGATTGATATTTGTTGTTTACATTCTGTAAAAACTGAGCTATGTGTACTTTTATTAGGCTTCTCTCAAAAAAGAGGATAGAAGGGATCTTCGTGTATTGAAAACCTGTATTTTTTCCCCTTTGGGAGAGAATTTTCTCAGATAATAAAGCTTCAGACACTCAGCTTGCAGTGCAGTAAGTGAAGAGCTAGTTAGGAAAAGTTAATGATGCGCGCTGTGGTTTTTGTTTGGTTGGGGGGGAAGGAGAGAGAGAAGAAGCCGCCGTGATAATGGTATTTTAAAGTAAGAGAGTTGGCCGCAGACAGAGGCCTAAACTAAACTGTGGTCCAGAATGCCCCTAAAGCACTGGAGGAAAACCTGTATCTTCAGCTCAGCGTTCTGTTCGGTATAGCTCAGTGCATTCACCACGTTTTCACAGCTTGGGTTCTTAGTAGGGAATACAGCAGCATTTTTCGTAAAGCGTTACGAAAGACGTTCTTTGGGGAGGGCCTGTCTAGCACCCTTTTTGTTCTGTTCCTTCGTCTGCCGCCTTACATGGCACGTGCTAGCCCATTTCACTACACCCTGGACTCTCCTCCTCCCGCGGTGCTGCTTGCTTCCCCATCCCCTGCTGCTCTGGATACTCTCCCCGATCTCCTCCAGCCCCCCTCTCCTCCAGCTCACCATTGCTGCTTCTGGATGCTGCCTCTTAGGTCCCCCCGAGCGAGCCCCTCCTGCTGACTTCTCTGCGGCAGCTCTGACTCGGCGCAAGCTCCCCAGCCGGCAGAGCCTCCCGGCTTGTGCTTTGTGCCATGTCCGACCTGCCGGCAGCGCGGGCGTGCTTCCCAGGTGAAGCGCGCGTTCGGCAGCGGGGAGCCCATGATGTAAAAACTCAGCCCCTCTCTTGCAAGAGGTGTTGGTAAGTAATTGGTAACGTCCCCTTTTACAAATGCAAGAAACGTCCCGTTTTGCACAGAGGTTTGGAATCGCCTGTTCCCGCAGTTCTGCCTGCAGCAGAATCGCCGTTCAAATTCGGGATTTCTGTTGATTCTTACGATGCCATTTCAGGGGCTTAACTCCAGTGCCAAGATGGTATAACTAATCTCACAGCTGAGACGGCCTGTCATTAATATCTTCTGTTTGCTTGCACCGTTCATTCTTTAAGGTTGTTCTACAGATTTCCTTTCATTTTCATTTACGTATATTTAAAGTTTCTGTTTTCTAATGCATATGTTCTGCCTGTCTAGTTTGTTTGAAATAACAGATTATTTTTTGTTTAAAGAGTAATAGCTTTTTTATTTATGCTGGAAACGTTGATACAGAACCTGATTTTTGTATGTTAAATATGCAGAAATTTGTTTAGAGAATTTGGGCAACGAAAACGAACTTTGTCTCAGTTGTTTGTGTTTGTCCTTGTTACCACTTTAATATTAATGAGTTGAACGATACAGATATCATGGATAACTTCAATTTAAAAAGCCCAGCCCATTAACCTTTAACCCACAAAATATTTCATTTCTTAGAGAACCTGAACGTTTCCAGGTATCTCAAGGCCTTTGTTTTAAAACATGCCAACTACATAGACATTTTGGAAATTTTTATTTGTTCCAACTGCATCTTAGAAAGGAGTCCGTACTTTTTCATCTTTTTCTGTCATCAGCTTCGAAGCACCGTGTTTGGACATGTCATACTTCTGTTTTATTTAATAAAATCAGCAATATTCTGCTTTTTCTTTCAAGTTGCTGTCAGCCTTACCCTTCTGTCTTTCCTTCTGCCTTCCTCTTCATTTTTTGCTGACTGCTGCCCTCTGTCTTCCTTTTTTTTCTTTATCTTTTAGAGAAGAGTCCTTCTATTGTACTGTTCCTATAACACCTGTTAAGAGGGAGGGATCAGGCTGGGAGAGGACAGAGGAGGTGAGGTTGTAAAAGTCTGGGCTAATTGAAATTTAGGAATATACAATGCAACTTCAGGCAGCCCTACACAAATTTACCAAAGTGTTACTCTTTTGGTCTTATCAGTTGAATAATACTTTTTGAATTTAAGCTCAGTCATGATGACTTTTGAATGAAATGTAAAAGTTTCATTTGAAGTTTGGCCACTGTTGTAAGGCTGAAATTCTTGTAAGGTATTCAACGGCAATTTAAGGAAACAAAAAAGTTTGTAATTAAGTGATGATAAATTTGAGGTGTAACAACTTCATTTAAAAAGAACAAACGATAACTCCGTTCTTATGATATGAAAGGGACATTAGGTGGAAGGCACAGATCGGTTTGGTGGCAACCTTAAATTTGGGGGGTTGGTTTGGGGGTTTTTCTCCCCTGTTGGCTTTCGACTCTGTCCCAGTTTTGACTTGGAATATATCCCCTTGTTACACAATGTCAGTGAAATTTGCATGGTTTAACCAATTGCAAGAGCTCTCAGTCAGTTCTTTAACCTTTAGTATTTTGGCAGTTTATAATGAGTGTATTTGATAATGTGGACCATTAGCATGTAGGTTTGTAGCTGAAGTTATTTATATTACAATTTCAGAATTTGTTTGGAAGCAACAGTCTTGACGGAGGAAGCAGCCCTATGGTAAAACCTAAAGGAGATAAACAAGTAGAATATTTAGATCTGGACCTAGATTCGGGAAAATCTACCCCACCTCGTAAGGTAAGCAAATCTTCAACTCTTGCATTTCTACCATCAGGAGTTTAAAATTTCTTCACGAGTAGTTGCTGGGAAAGAGGGAGCCTCCAGCAAGATCAGCTTAACTAGTTTGTCAAATGGTTCCATCAGAGAGCCTGTGTTGGACCTTTCAGAGAAACCTGTGCTTGTTCTCTGTTTGGGACATCTACTTACTTTTTGTTGTTAATTTACTTTAACATATGTTTTTCACTCTCCTTTGCCTTTCCCAGAAAAAGAGCAGTGGTTCAGGCAGCAGCGTGGCAGACGAAAGGGTTGATTACGTTGTGGTTGACCAGCAGAAAACGCTAGCACTGAAGAGCACACGAGAGGCATGGACTGATGGGAGACAGTCTACAGAATCTGAAACACCTACGAAAAGCGTGAAATGAAAATATTGCTTTTTCTTCAAAGAACAGAAAGGAGTGAATTTTGAAGAATTGCAGAACCACGACGGCAGTGTTGTTCGACTGTACAGTACCTGATTCACCGGTGTGTGAGTAGGTTTTTGACCGAATAGGATGGAAGCCGAAGGACACTTCAAATATATCAAAGGAATTTTAAGATCGTAAATTGGCTCCGTGGTCTCTGGAAAAATTGCAACCTGTAAATAACATGTAAAATAGTATCGCTTAGCTTTCAGAAAACCTTTTGTTCTGTAGTTAACACATTTGTAGTATTACTATGTTTATGCACTTTTTCAGTTACAATGTTGGTTCAGGTATTCCCGGTTAGTGTACCTTAACACCTAATTGATCTGGAGAATTTTTTTTTCCTCACACTACTATTCCTTACAGTTTTAGGTTAATTAAGCTACATGTAGATACGGAAATTAATATTTGAACTTCATTTTAACAACTTAAAATTGATTTGGCGGAAATACTTTCACAATTGAATAATCTACTTGAAATGCCAAGAGATGACCGTTAGTTACATACTTGTTTATATTTAATACACGCAAGATTATTTGGAAGTCTACAGGTGACCTTCCTAACAAAAATTGCTGTGAGTTAATAATAATGAACTGTACTGGGTTTAGACCTACAATCCTGGCTTATGTTAGTTGTTAGTGGTGGAACTTCTATTGTATTTTATTAATGACAGTGTTCTGTGTTCAATGGGTGAAGATTCTGCAGGGTGGGATCTTACACTTTTAAAGACTGAATAATTAAATATCAAGTAAGCCTGCAAACCACTGATGGCATGCAGTTATATTGTGATCTCACACTTATTAACAAGAAATAACCTTTATATTATTTACAGAAGGTAGAGTATATAAATCAGGTACGTACCAAGCACTATTGTGCTAATACACTGATCAGGTTTAGACAATGAGCTTTAGTTTTGTACTATTTAGAAGTTCTAATGTCAGTTTTCAGCTCAAGATTAATGGGACAGTTTGACATTCACTGTTTTTGTAGTACTAGCAAAATACTGTGATTTTGAATTAGACATTAATTCAAATGGAAATACTATGTTTTGACACCATAGTGCCCTTCTTATGATCTCTATTTTACTTTAATCTCCTGCTTGGCCTTATATTTAAATCCCTATGCAACTGATATTTTATATCTCTGTTTTTAAAAATTAGATAATATACTTAAACGATCCCCTTGTAAACCACTTGTTGCTCTTTCCTGGTACAGGATTTTAAGCTCTGTATACTGTGATCCTTTGTTTTACTATGCCAGTTCCAAATAATAATCTGCCTTGGTTTAGAAACATATTTTGTTATTTGGAAGAAGATAGAGTTCTTTAAATACGTGAATGAGTTAGGTCTAGATAGAAAACTTACTAACACTTTTTTTTTTTTTTT